>JBBPBX010030659.1:0-35042 GCA_038048925.1 Garcialebias charrua
TAAATAAAACGATCCAATACAAATCAGCTGGCATTGAAAGCAATGGAGTAGTAGTGAGTTTTTAACCGGGATTTGAAAACCGAGAGGGAGGGGACTCATTTACAAGAGAGACCTGTCTACAAACTAAAGAATGATGACAACAGCAACAATAGAATTTCCTTGAACAATCAACAATAGACAAACATAAGAGAGAAATAGAATTTGCCCGATGCTTGTTCAGGAGGCAGCTCCACAGACAGTGTACAGTATAAACCAGGGGTCTGCAACCTTTACCATCAAAAGAGCCATTTCTGCCCTTTTCTTCACTAAACTAAACGTGTCCAGAGCTGCAATACCTGCTACAACAGTCATTATCAACTGGTGGCCCGGGGGCCATTTTAAGTTTGCTAGAGGGGCTTTTCTGGCCAGTAGGTGTGAAATTATAAAACTAAAAACATATAATGATTGTTAATATTTATTAATATTTTTACATTTTGAGACCAAAGAAAATATTGGATTCCATCCATCTTCCATTCATCTGTCCAACATCTTGTATTGTCTTGTATTTTGCCAATAAAAAATACTAAAACTGAACTGTGCAGACAAATGTGCTTTTCATAAAATTGTGGAGTACCTTATTTTTTGGACTATAAGGTGCATTTAAAATCCTTTAATTTTCTCAAAAATTGACAGTGTTTTATAATCCATTGAGTCTTCTGTATTAATTCTGGTTGTGCTTATTGACATCAAACCGATTGTATGTGGTTATTATGAATAAGTTGGATAAAGTTTGACTTATTAATTGACTGTTTTGTTTTGATAATGCACCTTATAGTCCAAACAATATGGTAATTGCGTATCCTACTTTGAAGAATAAAGCATAAAGTTAAAGTGAGTATAATTTACTTTGTGTATTAGTACTAGTATCCACATACAGTGGGTCCCCGACTTATGAGCGAGTTCCGTTCCTACGAGGTGCTCGTAACACGAAATCTCGTATGTCGGAACCCGAAACACGTGTTGCTCGTAAGTCTGGATTTTCAGTCGTAGGTCGGAAAATTTATGCTAGCGCTACTACGAACACTCGTTTTTCATCACAAACGTTCATACTAGTTCATAAACATGCTCAGAAACTTGTTTCCAAACGGTTAGCTAACACACTTTCATCTAAAATCACATAAAAGTGCTGTATTTTCTGCACAACTTTACTGTTCGTTCGTAAGTCCGGAACCTCGTATGGCGATGCACTCGTAAGTCGGGGGTTACCTGTATTTGCAAAGTAGTTGACAGGAAAACTGTTAAACTAGTCATTTTTTGTTGTTTGTATAACATCCTATAAAATTCAGTTTTATGTTAGTTTTGGTCAAAGCTTGAAAGAGCTGCTGCAGAGGGACCAATGCATGTGGCTCCAGTGCCACAGGTTGCAGACCCTTGGTACTGTACATACGGTACATACGTGTACGGTACAGAATGTCTGTGAGCTCCTCCTTTTTTTTCCCCGTACATCACTTCTGGCCGGTTCATCGCCCGGCTAACAGAAAAGGGGCGCACCTTGTGACGTCTCGTGCTGTGATTGGCTGCTGTCGACCAACAGGGCTGGACGACACTTTTGTTTTTTATAACAGTTCTCGGATCTTTGGTTCTGTGTTAAAATCTGTTCCTGGAGTTGGATTGTTCTTTCCAGGTCGTGACGTGGTTCCATCAGCAGAACTTTGACTGTTGTCCCGGGTTAGACCAGAACATGACCCATTTCAACAAAGGACCAGCCTACGGCCTGTCCGCTGAAGTCCGGAGTAAAGTAAGTGTCTTGTTCTGTGCTAACTAAGTCCTGGTTCTGTTCTCTGGTTCTGCTCGGAACTCTCTGGTTCTGTTGAAGTCTTCACTTCCTGTGCAGATAAACTCAACTCCAGAATCTCGTTAGTTTTCACAAGTTTTGTCGTGTCAGAAAGTCCAAACCAGATGAGTTTAGTTCGTCCGGACCTGGCTCCAGTAGAACCAGAGAGCAGAACCTCTGCTCCAGGCTCGGTTCTGAGGGTTCGCAGATGAAGTGTTTCCTGTGAGTTTGGAGCAGGTTCTGCTGGTGTCATGCTGCTCTTCATCATCATGTGTGTGTCAGTCTGTTAGCAAAATATCCTCTGAACCATCAGAGACCACCGAGGAGACAACCATCAAACTTTACCGTCAATTCAAGATGGCCGCCACAGCTACATGACCTGTTGAGTCTGTGAGTGAGTCAAACAGGTTCATCCATCCATCCATCATTCATTCATTCAGCCATCCATCCATCATTCAGCCATCCATCCATCATCCATCCATCATTCAGCCATACATCCATCATCCATCTGTACATCATTCAGCCATACATCATTCAGCTGTCTATTCATCCAACCATTCATCAGTCATCCATCATCCATTCATCTGTCATCCATCATTCATTCATCCAGTCATCATTCAGCCATACATCAATCAGCCATCTATTCATCCATCATTCATCATCCATCCATTCATCATTCAGCAATTCATCATCCATCCATTCATCAACATTCATTCATCCATTCATCATTCAGCCATCATATGTCAATCATCATCCATTCATTCATCATCCATCTATTAATCATTCAGCCATCCATTTTTCATTCATCCATCCATCATTCAGTCATCTATTCATCCATTCATTTATCATCCATTCATTGCATCCATCATCAATCTTTCATTCATCCATTCATCAATCATCCATTCATCATCATTCAGCCATCCATCATTCAGCCATCCATCATTCATCCATTCATTTAACCATTCCATTCATCATCCTTCCATCATCCATCATTTATTGTCCATCCATCCATCATTTATCAACTTATCCATGAACTAGCCATCATCATCCATCCTACATCCATTCATCATTCATCTATCCATCCATCATCCTTCTATCCATTCATCATCCATCCATCTTACATCCATTCTTCATCCATCCATTCATCCATCTTACATCCATTCATCATCCATTATTCATCATCCATCATCCATTCATCAACTATCCATCATTCATCCATTCATCATCCATCCAGTCATCCATCTTACGTCCATTCATCATCTGTTCATAATTCATCCATTTTTCATTCATCCATCATTCTTCCATTCATCATCCATCATTCATCCATTCATCATTCAGCCATTCATTTAACCATTCCATTCATCATCCATCATTCATCCATTCATCATTCAGCCATTCATTTAACCATTCCATTCATCATCCTTCCATCATCCATCATTTATTGTCCATCCATCCATCATTTATCAACTTATCCATGAACTAGCCATCATCCATCCATTCATCATCCATCATCATCCATTCATCATTCATCTATCCTTCCATCATCCTTCTATCCATTCATCAACCATCTGTCATCTATCCATTCATCATCCATCCATCTTACATCCATTCATCATCCATCCATTCATCCATCTTACATCCATTCATCATCCATTATTCATCATCCATTCATCAACTATCCATCATTCATCCATTCATCATCCATCCAGTCATCCATCTTATGTCCATTCATCATCTGTTCATAATTCATCCATCCATTTTTCATTCATCCATCATTCTTCCATTCATCATCCATCATTCATCCATTCATCATTCAGCCATTCATTTAACCATTCCATTCATCATCCTTCCATCATCCATCATTTATTGTCCATCCATCCATCATTTATCAACTTATCCATGAACTAGCAATCATCCATCATCATCCATTCATCATTCATCCATCCATCCATCATCCTTCTATCCATTCATCAACCATCCGTCATCTATCCATTCATCATCCATCAGTCTTACGTCCATTCATCATCCATCCATTCATCCATCTCACATCCATTCATCATCCATTATTCATCTATCCATCATCCATTCATCAACTATCCATCAACTATCCATCATTCATCCATTCATCATCTTCACCATCATCCCCCAACAGCTCATCCTTAAACTGGACAGTCTGGGGCTGAACACCTCAATGTGTAACTGGCTGCTAGACTTCCTGACCGGGAGACCACAGACAGTGCGGGTCGGGAGTAACACATCTAGCACCATCACATTGAACACAGGGGCCCCACAAGGATGTGTGCTGAGCCCCCTTCTATTCACCCTGCTAACACACGACTGCACACCATCATACAGCTCCAACCACTTCATCAAGTTTGCGGACGACACAACAGTGGTGGGTCTCATCAGCAACAACGATGAGACGGACTACAGGAACGAGGTGAGCCGCCTGGCCTTGTGGTGCGGACACAACAATCTCACTCTCAACGTGGAGAAGACAAAGGAGATTGTTGTGGACTTCAGGAAGAGGGATGCCCAACATGCCCCTCTGACCATCAACAGCACCGCAGTGGAGAGAGTAGACAGCACCAAGTTCCTGGGAGTGCATGTCTCAGAGGACCTGTCCTGGAGCAGGAACACTGCATCACTGGCCAAGAAGGCTCACCAGCGTCTCTACTTTAGCCGTTTACGCATTGGCCGGCCCTCCCCGGCTCTCCCAGCTTCTAACCCGGGTTCGGCGTCTTCGCATTTACCTTTTCCGCCCGGGATCCACCCTTGTTCTGGAACCATCTTCACCGTGGTTCCATCGAGCCGAGCCCGACAGGGCTAGTTTCACGTCATGTACTGCTCACATTTGATTCGTTGTTTGCAGCAGGGGCGGGACTCATTCAAACAACCTCAGCGCGAGGGTTGAATTTCATTCAAATTTAACTACAGAAACGAGAAACCCCTAAAACAATTGTTAGCTGAATTAGTGTTTCTGCGTTTGATTTTTGTTAATAACTGATCACAAATCAGCTTATGTTACAACGTAAATAACACGAAGCGCACACCCATTTCCGCCTTTCAGCGCGACCTGAATGTCATTAAACAGCATTAAACAATAACTAATATTGTCTAACTGTTGCGCGCAGCCAGGGTTTTAAAATATAACGAATAATCTCTAACTTTTACGTGCAGCTAAAATGTCAGGAGGAGTGATTGCTATATGAGCAAGTTGGACACCTGAAAATTCAGTCCGTCCGAATAGCACAACGAGTTAATGCGTTGTCGTTTTGACCGGGAGAAGTGGGTTCGCTTCCCGCCTGGGACAAAGTTATTTTACTTTTTTTTTCTCTTTATTCACATTTTCTTTTAAATAAAAAGGAGTTTGTTAACCAAACGGACTGAATTTTCAGGTGTCCAACTTGCCCATATAGCAATCACTCCTCCTGACATTTTAGCTGCACGTAAAAGTTAGAGATTATTCGTTATATTTTAAAACCCTGGCTGCGCGCAACAGTTAGACAATATTAGTTATTGTTTAATGCTGTTTAATGACATTCAGGTCGCGCTGAAAGGCGGAAATGGGTGTGCGCTTCGTGTTATTTACGTTGTAACATAAGCTGATTTGTGATCAGTTATTAACAAAAATTAAACGCAGAAACACTAATATATATATATCCAGCTAACAATTTTTTTTTTGCCGAGTCTCCTCTCTTAAAACACGAACACTCCACCCACGTGAAGAGAGCACCCCACCCACTTCCAGAGAACTGCCCACCCACTTCAAGGCGGCTTTGCGGCAAATGCGTAATGAACGCGGGTGGCCCAGAGCCACCCAGGGGAGCCCCGGGCCATTGAGGGCTGGCCAATGCGTAAACGGCTTTTCTCTGCAAGCTGAAAAGGGCTGGAGCTTCAACCCCCATCATGAGCACCTTCTACAGAGGTGCCATAGAAAGTGTCCTGACCAGCTGCATCACTGTGTGGTTTGGTGCATGTACTGCATCCTGCCGCAAGAGCCTCCAGCGCATTGTGAGAGCAGCTGAGAAGATCGTGGGCACCTCCTTGCCCTCACTGCAGGACTTACACAGCAAACGCCTCACTCGGAAAGCCCACCGCATGGCAGGTGATCCCACACACCCACTACACAGCTGCTTCAGACTGCTGCCATCAGGGAGGAGACTGAGGAGTCTCCAGGCTCGAACCAGCAGACTGAGAGACAGCTCTGTTCATCAGGCAGTCAGGATGCTAAACACTCTGCCTGCTCTGCCCCCCCTCCCATTTGAACTGCCTTAACACTAAAACTTTCTCACACATTACCACACAACACAAAGATTTTAACACTGGACTCTGTGTCATCAAACGGGTTATTCACTAAACTCTCGGTCATGTGCTCATACAGTTTGCACTACTTCTCATACTTGCACTAATGTTTGTATTACATCACTGCCTATAGTCATAATACTGTTTACATTCTCTGTTTACATTTATTAATACTGTTTACTTTTATTACTACTGCTTACATTTAATTACTACTGTTTACATTTACACTACTCTAATATCTACACCACTGCTGATACATATACAGTGTGCTCTGAACGGTCTTATTTAGGGATGCCCAATGTGCCTTACTGCATATGCCACTTTTTGCCTCTATAACAACATCAACTACTACCTCATACATATACTGTGTACATTAACTCATACGCTGCTTTGCCACTTTGCAAATGTCAATGCTAGAAACCTTTAGTTTATTTTAGTTATACTTTTTATACTCTTTTTTATACTAGTATGCAAAAACTCAGGACAGTATTATGTTCATTAAATGTTTAATGTTTTAGTTTTAGAGTTGGTGTAAATTTTCATACTCTTATACCACTATGCAAAAACTCAGGACAGTGTTAGTTTTACTATTTTATGCTTATGAGCCAAGATGGTGTAGTGGTTAGGGCGTTTGACTTGGGACCCGAAGGACGCGGGTTCGCGTCCCGGCCACTACACATCTTGGGGTGTCTATGAGTGCACACCTATTTCTCCAGCTCCCCGAGCGCCTTCTATGGCTGCTCACTGCACCGCCTGGTAGGTGGTTGGGTTAAATGCAGAGACGAATTTCGTCTGTGTATGGGAAACATACGCAGATGACAAGATTAGACAATTATTATTATTATTATTATTTAGTGTTTCAATGTTTAGATGTTTACTGTTGCACCGAGGGACTGAGAGAAACGCAATTTCGGTCCTGTGTATGTCCTGTACAGTACATATTGCAGATCTGACAATAAAGTTGACTTTGATCTTACGTCCATTCATTATCTGTTCATAATTCATCCATCCATTTTTCATTCATCCATTCATCATCCATCATTCATCCATTCATTTAACCATTCCATTCATCATCCATTCACTGAGAGGCTGGTGTCTGTCTCCAGAGGTGGGGGCTCCTGGTCTGGACTCCAGTCCATCACAGGATGTCAGGGTTCTTCTCACTCAGTGGTATTCAGGTGAACACAGCACATGTTCAGGTTGTTCCTGTTCTTTCTCCCACATCCTGCTTGGTTGTCGGAACCTGCCGAGTGGAGCTGAAGGTTAACGTCTGCAGACTGCAGGACTTTGACTGACCACAAATCAACGTGAATCATGAGAACGTCTCCTTCACATGATCAAACCTACATGATCAAACCTAACATGCATGTTTTTAGTGAGTGTGAGGAAAGCAGCAAACTTGGAGAATGTGTGCACTTCTGACTCTAACCACTGCTCCATCGTGCTGTGGAACTTAAATTTGTTGTGGTAGTAGCTGAGAGTCAACCCCAACACATTCTGAGAGAGGTTGAGCAAAACATTACTTTTAAGGTTTGTCCAAGATGGTTACAACTCAGAGTAAATCTGTGGCATGAAGGTGGCGGGTGATGTGCATTCCTTCAAGGAATGCTGGAAATATGCAGCGCTGCAACTGGAGCCTAGAGATGTTTGGAAAATAAAAAATATGGTCTTTAAGTGTTTCTGCAGACAGAAGAAATATGTGAGCAGTGACGCCACACAGCACAGCTCCTGCTGTAGTTCCTTCACTTTGTCTTCTGCTTACGGTGCACACATGACGTATATAACCCAACTGCTGCCCTGGGGTCAAAAAACCTCACGGTGCACACATAATAATAATAATAATAATAATCATTTTATTTAAAAGCACCTTTCAGGACACCCAAGGACACTTAACAAACCAATACAGTGCAAACATTATCAGTGACAAATTGAAATATAAAATACATAAAGATTATAAAATGCAAAATAATAAAAATACATTTAGTAAAGTTAATGATAAGCTAGTCTAAAGAGATGTGTTTTCAGGGCTGTCTTGAACAGAGAAAGGGAGGTGGTGTTTCGAAGGTCTGGCGGTAGAGCGTTCCAGAGGTGAGGGGCAGAGCAGGTGAAGGCCCTGCTCCCCATGGTGGAGAGGCGGGCAGAGGGTACATGGAGATGTAGCGAAGAGGAGGATCTGAGAGAGCGTGATGGGATGGAGATTTGTAGGAGGTCAGATAGATAAGGAGGGGCAAGGTTGTGGATAGATTTGAACGTGAGGAGTAGAATTTTGAAGATGATGCGTGATTTAACCGGGAGCCAGTGGAGCTGCTGCAGGACAGGAGTGATGTGGTTATAGTAGGAGGTTTGAGTGATGACACGGGCAGCTGAGTTCTGGACCATCTGTAACTTGTGGAGAGATTTGTTGGGGAGGCCGTAGAGAAGGGAGTTGCAGTAATCGATACGGGAAGTCACAAGACTGTGCACCAGGATGGCTGTGGAGCGGGGTGTGAGAGAAGGACGGAGACGGTTAATATTACGGAGGTGGAAATAGGCAGACCGAGTAATATTGTTGATGTGTGAAGTGAAGGAGAGAGTGGTGTCGAGGATGACACCGAGGCTCTTGACCTGAGGGGAGGGGGATAGCAGAGAGTTGTTAAGGGGGACGAGAAGATGTTCTGATTTTGAAATAGAGTTTTTGGTACCGACAAGAATGATTTCTGTTTTGTTACTGTTTAGTTGAAGGAAATTGTTAGAAAACCAGTGATTTAGCTCATTGAGACAGTCGGTGAGGATGGAGGGTGGGTGGGTGGAGTTAGGTTTTGATGACAAGTAGAGCTGTGTGTCATCAGCATAACAGTGGAAATGGACGCCGTATTTGCGGAAGATGTGACCTAGAGGAAGGAGGTAAATGATGAAGAGGAGGGGTCCGAGGACAGAGCCTTGGGGGACACCCGTGGAGACAGGGGAAGACTGGGAACAAAAGGATTTACGGTAATCTGAATGAATTGAGTGCGGTCAGAGAGATAGGAGTTGAACCAGTCTAACGGGGTACCTGAGATGCCAATGGAGGTTAGTCTGTTGAGGAGGATAGAATGACAGATGGTGTCGAAGGCAGAACTTAGATCAATCACATCACGTATATAACCCTCCAGCTTTCCTGGGGTCGAAAAACGTCCCGGTACACACATGACCTATATAACCCTCCAGCTTCCCTGGGGTCAAAAACATCACGGTGCACACATGACGTATGTAACCCTCCAGCTGCCCTGGGGTCAAAAAACCTCACGATGCACACATCACGTATATAACCCCCCAGCTTCCCTGGGGTCAAAAACGTCACTGTGCACACATGATGTATATAACCATCCTGCTGCCCTGGGGTCCAAAACGTCATGGTGCACACATGATGTATATAACCCTCCTGTTGCCCTGGGGTCAAAAACATCACAGTGCACACATGACGTATATAACCCTCCAGCTGCCCTGGGGTCCAAAACGGCATGATGCACACTGCACACATGATTTATATAACCCTCCTGCTGCCCTGGGATCCAAAACGTCACGGTGCACACATGACATCTATAACCCTCCAGCTGCCCTGGGGTCCAAAACGTCATGGTGCACACTGCACACATGTCTATAACCCTCCTGCTGCCCTGGGATCCAAAACATCATGGTGCACACATGACATCTATAACCCTCCAGCTGCCCTGGGGTCAAAAACGTCACGGTGCACACATGACGTACAGTATATAACCCTCCAGCTGCCCTGGGGTCACCTGCACCTTGGTTGTCCACCTCACTTTGTACCCACCTTGCATGTTGTACCCATGGACCTTGGTTGTCCACCTCACTTTGTACCCATGGACAAATTTTTAAATCCAGCTCATTTCACAATTACGTTAATTTACTGTATTAAGGAAAAGTTCAGCTCAGACATATATTTGCTATAATTTTTATCAAACAAATAATTGTTTTTAAGTGTTAATCTTCTTAAAAGCCTTGCTGTACGCTCCTGTGGCAGACATTTTCAGCAGAGCTAAACGTAGGTGCGACCTATACACCAGTGCGACCTATACACCAGTGCAACCTATCTAGGGATTCCAATCTATTGGTGATAATTGGACAATGCGACCTATACACAGGTGTGACCTATACACCAGAAAATACTGTACTTCACATTCCGAGAACCAAATTAAGGACCATGGGAGACCGGGCTTTCAGTGTGGCTGCCCCCCGCCTGTGGAACTCTCTTCCTGACTGCCTAAGAGCTCCACAGTCACTGGTTGACTTTAAGAGTGGCTTGAAGACCTTTCTTTTTAACCAAGCATACTCTGCCTCCTCATGATTCTATCTTTGATCTTAGTTGATACTGTTATTGATTTTACTTGTTTTATTACTTGTTTTATTGACATTTAATTCTGTTGCACTTTGTAGCACTTTGAGATTTTCATTAATGAAAAGTGCGTTATAAATTGAATTCATTATTATTATTATTGTTATTTTTGTGATTTACTTACCTGGATGATTGAGCTTACATACTTTTTTGATTCTCATGGCAGTTGGTTAACTTTGAAGCTGGAAACAAGGCTGGATTTTTTTCAGAAATCTTTGCTGTTGAGTTGACGTTGAAGAGCAACTAAGAAAAATTGGGACCAATTAAACTCCTGTTGATGAAACCGCAACCAAGAAAAAATGTCTCATGTCAGATTGGATCGTGGTTGGACCCAGTTTTTAATTTTGGGACCCCTTTTGTAACTGAGATTGATACCCCCGGCCCACAATGACATCAGGGAGATCCAAGATCTTCCATCTTGTTGAAGTAACCAGACCCTGGGGGTTATCAGGACTGGCAGTCCCACAATGGAGTGGTTGTAAGGAATTACATGCCTGCTTTTGCACCATGGAGAGACTGCTGTGATTGTGTAACAGTCAGTGACCACATTTCTTTTGTCTAATAAATGGAGAACTCTGTACTTGGGGTTAAACTCTTCTTGTTATTCTATACATGGTCCTTTTTAGTCAAAAATGTCTACATTATTGTTCATCTTGAAAAGCAGCTCAATTTTCAAACATCTGTAGCGCAATTTTAGGACAATAAATGTAACATTAACTAAACTAGATACAGTACATTATTGTAGTTTGTAAGATGAGTTTGCTGTGGTACCATCTGAGGCATTTTGTTGACGGACACAGTCATCATGATCTAAAAGCATGATCGTACGCCTTCGCCGCTCAGTGGTGAGCAATCACAAGATATTCTGCACAGCCTGTTCCATGGTGTGTAACGGATAACATCATTAGGTAGGTTTGAAGGAATCCCCAAAACATGAGATGTTTTTTGAAATGAAGATGACAATTTTCTAATCTAATAAACTCATATTTCGTTTGTAATGGAACAAGTACGGTAAACATATCAAATAAAGAGATTGAGTCTTTCTGGAGAAGGGTTGTCCCGTTCTTTTCTGACTCTAGAGCGGTTCAATAGTTCTGGGTCGTCTTTGCTGGTTTTTGTTTCCCAATGTTTTCAGTCTGGACTGCAGGCAGGTCCGTTCAGCACCTGGACCCTTCTCCTCTGAAGCCATGCTGTGTTAATGGATGCAGTGTGAGATTTAGTGTTGTCTAACTGTAAGACCTTGCAAGACTTTCCCTGAAAACAACGTCATTGAGTTCTGGTCCAGAGAGGACGGCAGCAGTTCTGGATGGTGTTCACATCCAACTTCTTCTTTGACAGCTTCTGTGGATGAACTGTGTTTACAGACAATGATCTGTGGAAGAGTACCCAGACTAGGGGTGGGCGATATTGCCAAAAAATGATATCACAATATATTTTTTGAAATACCCCGATAACGATATCAGACGATATTTCACATTTTCTCCTTTTATTGAATCAACCAAACAAATGTGTAATTTCAAAATGACTTTTCATAAACAGTCACCAGAATACAAAAAAATATATTCATACTGTATTTAACAAGCAAAAATATATATATACCGCACCAGCCGCCACTGACACGTACGTACGTGTGCGGTAATGACTATTCTAACACTTTAACACATTTTAAAAGAGCATACAGTAAATAAAAAAAAATATTTCTTACTTTGACCGGCAGCTTCTGTCATCAGTTTGCCTGTTAGCTCCAGCTGTTAGCACTGTTGCGTTACGTCTGAGCTTCACAGCTTTCTGTAGCACCACGCAGTTTAAATCCTTTACAGGAAGGACTGTTAGTATCCTAACTTCATACAGTTGGAGACAGAAAAAGTTTTAATAACTTACCGACGCCGCAGTCCGTGCGCGCCGCCTTCAGCTGTTAGCATTTAGCCACCCCGAATCCGTAGCTCGGGCAGTCCGGTTTAGCTGCACCTCCTAAAAGGTTGTCGGCTTTATTATTCCAAGTTAGCTCGTTGTCCCCCGATGTCTTCGGCTTCCAGTCCGACATCGAGGCGAGCTCCAGGGACCTCTGATCGCTCAAAGCCGGCTGCCCGGTGAAGCTACGAGGATGCAACTATGAGGCTAATGCTAGCTCGTTCCTACTCCTCGAGTCCGGTGTGCGCGCGCATGCGTATTAACAAAATGTAGGGCATTCCACATGAAGGCAGTCTCCACGGAACACCGGCTGCTGTCTGCTGCTTCACGCCGTCCACAGTGTCGTTTTGCTTCGCCTATCGTTCCTCCACAAAACCACCGTTATCGCAAAGTTAGACGCAGTCAAATGACGTCATCATAGGATGCCGCGATATAATTTTTTTCACCGGTGTCAAAAAATCCACCGGTATTATCGTAAACGAGACGATATGGCCCATCCCTAACCCAGACCCAGAAAAGAACCAGACCTGGTTTTTATGCAGCGGCCCCTGAGGGCCCAAAGATCACGACCATCAAATAGTGACCTTCAGCCTCGTCCTCTGAGCTCAGCGATTTCTACAGATTCTTGAAATCTTCTCAATTTTCCATTGAAGAACAATATTCTGAAACCGTTCTGGTGCTGTAGTGGCTTGGTGGTCCGTGCCACGGGTTCGAGCCCAGGTTGCACCAGGAAGGGGCTCCGGTGTAAAACAACTGACAAACCTTTCTTGCAAAATGTGTTTGTTGTAGCGACCCCTGCAGAAAACAAACAAATTCAAACATTTTTTAGACAATTTTTTTTTCTCAAAATAGTAAACCTCTGCCCATCTTTACTTCTAAGAGATTCAGTCTCTCTAAAAGTCTTTTTAGACCCAGTCCTCTTACTGACCTGTTGACAGTTTAAATCATTTGGTACACAATGCACCTCGAGCTGCTTCTTATTCGTACCATTGACTTTTGTTGCCTTTGGTCCAACATTTTTGAGACACGTTGCTGCTATAAAACTGAACATGATGCAGTGTCTTAGTTTAAACATTTGATTTCTTTACTATGGTAATTGGCAGGGCTTTTGACTACGGATCCGAAGGCCGCGGGTTCGCGTCCCGGCCACTACCCAGCTTGGGGTGTCTATGAGTGCACACCTATTTCTCCAGCTCCCCGGGCGCTTTCGGGCTGCTCACTGCACCACCTGGTAGGTGGTTGGGTTAAATGCAGAGACGAATTTCGTCTGTGTATGGGAACATATGCAGATGACAGGAATAGACATTATTATTATTATTATTATTATTATTGTCAACATCCATCCATCCATCCATCTTCTTCCACTTATCCGGGATCGGGTCGCGGGGCTAGCAGCCTAAGTAGGGAGGCCCAGACTTCCCTCTCCCCAGCCACTTGGAGCAGCTCCTCCGGGGGAATCCCAAGGCGTTCCCAGGCCAGCCGAGAAACATAATGTACTGTAATATTTTGCTATAGTTTATTGTTATTGTTGTCTACTGTTTGGTTGTCTATACTTTATATGTTCTGTCTGGAACAGGTCCCTCTTGCAAATGAGCCCCTGTGGCTCAATGAGGCCAGCTTGTATTAATAAAGGTTGAATGAAAACTGTTCATGAGTGCGCTGTCCATCACTGCACTGGCTCCCCATATGTACGTACCCCTATCACCCCACCCAGGCCACCTGTTAAGGCTGAGGCAGAGCTGTGCGTTTTGCTGAGCACCACGCGCGCGTGCTGTGCGCGGGCAGTTCACAGCAGAGCTCAGCGTGAAGCGGCATGAAGCTCCAGCGTTTTCGCTCCAAATACTTGTCGTCATTTGAGCAGAAGCAGGGCGGAGCGTTTACCTACGGGACAAATTGAGGTCGCTGATTGGTCATTTGCTGACACGCCTACTGAGTTCATTGACGGGTCGGGTGGGAGACAAAAAGGCACGAGCTACGCAGCTTTGTTCTGTGTTTATATGTTAATAAAAAGTTCTAAAAAATAAAATTAAAACGGGGAGCGCTGGTCCTTCAGCCCACACAGCAGACCAGCACACCAGGAAATATTTAGAACATCGCGCAGCCACGTTGGACATGAGTTTGGTTCGCTCGTGACAAGTTCATTCATTCCTCCTCATCGGAGGAGGAAGCGAATAATGACCGCTTCAAGCGATCACTTGACTTTTGGCAAAAAAAAACAAAAAAAAGTTCAGATCAGCGATGAAGAAGAGGAATTTAATACATTTGTGTCTCATACAAAACAGTCCGCCGCCGGGCAGTTTATTGTGAGACAACGCGCGCGCGTGAGCGGTCGTAAAATTTGAGCTTGGCGTGTTCACGCCCGCGTTCAAAGGCTTGTGCCGGGGCGCTCACACGGCGTGGCGCGGCGCTCGGACCAACGCGGAGCTCTGCCTGGCCCTTTACAACCCAACTCAACAAAGTGCTTCAAGGAGAGAGAGTATCCTGTTGTGCGTTGAGCCAGGGGGTCTTTTTCAGGATTCGAGTCCAGGGTCAAAGGTCAGGATGTTTGTGGTCAGTGTTATCAGCCTAATTTAGGGACAAAGGTTAGTTTTAGGGGTGCACCGATTTCAATTTTCTGGCCGATCACCGATTACCGATTTTTAGAAAGTCTGACCTGCCGATTCCGATTTTGGCCGATACCGATTTTCAGGTGTTAAAAGGTCAAAATGCACCCTAAATTTTCAGGATTTTCCAACCTTTGCTGAGGCAGATAAAATCGGTAGATAAAATCGGCTTCTCATTTAAAGATCGGCCGATCACCGATCTCCCCAAATTAAGGAAATCGGAGCCGATCGATCGGCCGGCCGATTTATCGGTGCATCCCTAGTTAGTTTTAGGGTCAGAAGTCCTTGTTGGGCTTAACAGTTGGGTTTAGGGTTAAGTGTCAGAGGGTTATGCTGGTGAAGATTCTCAGTCGTCCAGGACATGATAAAATCAAAAAAGGTGTTCAATACAAGATCAACTGGACTTTATTTGTTACAGAAGACGTTTCGCTTTTCATCCGAGGAGCTTTATCAATTCAATAAAACGGACTGTGTGCGCGTGGAGTTATAACAGTGAGTCACGCACCAACATACCGGGTATGTAAATTTCAAACTGAGGTAACACATACATGTAAATTGACAGATCACACCTTAACAGTAGAGAGTTCCCTTGAACTTAGTTTGAAATTTACATACAGGAAGCCCTCGAGGTACGTCAGGGATAGGGGCCTACGTGTGTGACTTAGGTCGATGTTGTCGTACCTCGCGGACCAAAAACACCTGCCTGTCGTAGGTCCGCGTTTCTGACATAGGTCGCGGATATACCGCTAACGGAGCGCCGCACACATATTTAATGGCATGAGACTGAACAAGCAGACATACTAGGCCATGAACATGCACAGAACTGTACAGTAAATGAATACAGTACTGTACAATAAATAAAAAATATAATGTCTTACTTTGAGCTGGTCAAAGCCTGCCTTCGTCTTTTAGTATTAGCTCGGGTGCGAGCTCCCCCAGCTTCCTTACGCTCCACACGCACACACGTGGTCAAAACTGTTTAAAAGAATGACTGTTAGCTTCTTAACTTCATACATTTGGAGCCAGAAAAAAAAAAACTTACTGAAAGCCGTTTCTCCGCGATGTCCTCCATCCAAAACAAGCTCGGCGTTAGCTACGGTTAGGCCCCGCCATTAGCAGCACTGGTTAGCATGTCAGTTCATTCAAAAAGGCTGTCGGCTTTGTATCTCCGCGTTAGCTCGGTGTCCCCCGACTGCCAGGCGGACATTTGCGGCGAGCTCCCGGCCGCAGATGGCCCCTCCGCGGCATGTCGGCTCGGTGTCTTCGCCTGTGTTTGCTGCTCTGTTAGCTGCTGTCGTTAGCATCTCGGGCGGCGTTGTTGGAGCCATCGCGGGGCGATCCGCGGCTGCTCAGGCATCGGCTTTGTATCTCCGCGTTAGCTCGGTGTCCCCCGACTGCCAGGCGGACATTTGCGGCGAGCTCCCGGCCGCAGATGGCCCCTCCGCGGCATGTCGGCTCGGTGTCTTCGCCTGTGTTAGCTGCTCTGTTAGCTGCTGTCGTTAGCATGTCGGGCGGCGTTGTGGCCGCCGATCGCCCGCTCCTCCGGACCTGAGACGTCCACAGAGTTGACCGAGTGTTTCCAGCTAATTTATCCGTATGAGGCAACCCTGATCGGGCACACGGAGCCAGCTGACAGTAGCCTCTGGAGCTCCATTGACCGCAGTGCTGTTGTAAAATGGCGACCGGAAGTGGCGACCGGAAACGACCGGAAGTTGCGTAAATACGATAAATTTCTAATCAAAACGTAAAATTAATAATTATACTTTATTTATAAAGCCATTTAAAACAACCACAGCTGCAACAAAGTGCTATACACATGAAATTAATAACTTTTAAACACACACAAAAAAAAATATATATATATTTTTTTTTATCATATTTTTATTAAATATGATAAAATCGTAAGTCTGAGTTGCCGTAGGTCGCAGGTGTCGTACCTCGAGGGTTTCCTGTACCGGGTATGTTGGTGCGTGACTCACTGTTATAACTCCACGCGCACACAGTCTGTTTCATTGAATTGATAAAGCTCCTCGGATGAGAAGCGAAACGTCTTCTGTAACAAATAAAGTCCAGTTGATCTTGTATTGAACGCCTTTTTTGATGTCAGAGGGTTATGTTTTAGGCAAGGGGTCCTGGGTTAGAGTTAGGGTTAGTGGTCATCATAAAGGTTGGGTCTAGGACCAGGGTTTACATGTAGGTTAATGGTCATCAGTCACACTCTCTAAATAAATACATAAATAACGGGGGAAAAACAGACAATAAACTAGGGCCGAACGATTTTGGAAAATAATCTAATTGCAATTTTTGTCTTCTATAAATTACAATTGCGATTTAAAACGCGATTTTTTTAAAATATCTTCTCAAGTATTTTTCAACAAACAGAAGCAATAAATCAGTCTGTTTTATAATAAACAATGTCAGATTTATTTAAAGCAGAGACTACAATAAAGCAAACAAATCTATGCCTTTTCTTTTCGCCATTACCATTTTTTCTTGTTTCATAATTATAATAGTAAACATGTTAAGTGAACTTCCTAACTACTGTCTGAACTTCACATGACAGTTAATAAATAAATATAAAAAATTAGATATAAAAAAAATTACTGTTTGAAGTTCAAACAGTTCGGTCAGTGATCCCTGTCGGCTGATACTTTGCTTACGGTACTTGAAGTTGAAGCACTGGTCATTCTAGCCATGCAACCATCATATCTTTGTGGTGTGTTTTTTTAAGTGTTGATAAATATTTGTGTCACGTGATCAGTCAAACTGCAGCCTTCGCGATTAGAAAATCTAATTTTATCATATTGCGATATTATTGCAAATGCAATTAATAATAATAATAATAATAATGTCTATTCCTGTCATCTGCGTATGTTTCCCATACACAGACGAAATTCGTCTCTGCATTTAACCCAACCACCTACCAGGTGGTGCAGTGAGCAGCCCGAAAGCGCCCGGGGAGCTGGAGAAATAGGTGTGCACTCATAGACACCCCAAGCTGGGTAGTGGCCGGGGCGCGAACCCGTGACCTTCGGGTCCGTAGTCAAAAACCCTGCCACTAGACCATCAATTGTTCAGTCCTACAATAAACGCACATCATCTTTCATTCAGCCCTCTCTCTGGGTGTGCTAGTGCCCAAGTTGTTAGTCCATACCCTCTATTTATGTGATTTGTCATTCTGCTTTTGTTCACAGCTTATTTTGGGATTGGGGTTGTATATAATCTCTGATAACCTCATGAAGTCTCACAGTTTATTTATTTTATTAATATTTTAATTACAGTACTAATGGAAAAACTAGACTAGGACTACCCTCAAAGTTGCACTGCCATCACCCTGTTCTAGGGAGTCGGTTTTCAAAAGGTCTTCCATCTTTCTGACATCTGCTGCTACTGTCCCATTCCTCTCTGTCTTTAGAACTTTGTTTGGACCTGGAAGTCCAACACGCCACATCATTTCATCCAGCAGAAGAAATCAAGTCCAGATCAGAGAGTCTCATTGAGTAGAGAGGCCTGTTTGTGCATATCCCTGTTTAAACTCAAGCGTGTGAAAGGTCACTGTGGAAAGGTCACTGTGGAAAATCTAACAGGAAGTGATTCCCGGGAGTATGTGGAAGGAAAGCTGCCTTTAAAATCAACGATCACTTTAGTGTCTGATTAGAGGACAGAAACGAGCTGGTTGGACCGTGAGGACACGTTAAATCATCTGTTGACACTCAACATTTTCTTTGTTTTAATCTCATCTCAGAACCCATTTCATCCATCCATCCATCCATCAATCCATCCATCCATCCATCCATTCATTATCTTTTACCCGCTTCTTTCATTTTGGGTCACGGGGGTCGCTGGTGCCCATGTCCAGCAATCACTGTGCAAGGTGCGGAGTACACCCTGGACAGATCGCAAGTCCATCACAGGGACACATTTCAGTCAAGTTAGTTCTATTCTATTGTTTTAATTTTTCTGGTTTTATTGAAATGGTTGGTTTTATGGTCTGAATGTTTCTGAATCTTTCTCACTGAGATCAGTTTTTCTTCCGCTCGTTTTTTCAGCTCGTAACTCGTTCCGCAACTTTTGTTCTATTTCAACAGTTCTCAAAACGTTCGGCTCATTCAGGACATTCCTGCTGTGACTTATGGTTTTTGTTCCAGTTTTACAGTTTGAAGTGTTTAGCTTTGTCGGCCATGTTTTTGTCACTGAAAATGAATGAAGCTTTTCACATCCTGCAAACCCTTTAGCTGTTTTAAACCTTTTACTGCTCATTTCAGCTGTTCTTCAGATTTTTCAGCTTCTTTCTGCTCATTTAAGTGTAAGAATTATGAGGAGGTCAATATTAATACTGACCTCTTTATTACCTTAATTAATCTACTTATTCAGATTGAATAGTAAATTCACGGATTCTGTTCTTTTTCAGTTTACCCAATATTTCTGTGATCTTTATGATGGATAAATACACAAAGCCATTAAGTGACAAAGACGTTAACTTAGTTTGATATGTCAAAGAGACACTATCATTTATTTAAAATAAATCAACTAAATTAACACCATTACACTTGATTGACATGATTTCACTTTCTTTCAATTCAAATACGTCAGCACACTTAAATTTAACACAACAGACATAAATATTAGATGTTAAGCATATTTAGTCTGTGGGCTCTTTAACTTAAAAAATATAGTTTCCAGCTTAGATAGAGAGGGAAAGATTTAGGAGGAGAAATTTATGGAGGAAGAAAAGTTAAGAGTCAGGGAGTTATCTTGATGTGTTTTAACCAGAAACATGGCAGTTCTCCGGCCGATTAAAGCTACACGTTGGTACCCTTGGCAAAGCATTTGACGACTTGTTACCTCGTGAAGATGGTCAGTCTCCCTCGGTCCAGTTTGGTCAGTTCGTTTACCATTCTCAGCGTCTCCAGACGTGCGCCTTGACTCGAACCGAAAGTAACGGCAGCTCCTGGTGCTGTTGTTCAAGATAAGACGTTCCTTAAAGGAATGTCAATAAAAGAGAGCTTTTCAGCTGTTGAAGATGGCTTATAACTTGGCATGTTATAAGTCTTTAACTGAATGACATGGTCATTAGCGTGTTGACCAGACGATCATCAGTTCTTTGGGGAACCTCATCAGGGGTTGAGGACCTCAGCAAACTCTAAGGAAAACAGGAAGTCAGAGCTCTTTTAAGGCTAACTTGACCTAGAAAGACGTAGCTCTTTCTCATTCGGTCTGTTAGGCCAGGAGCCACTGAGAGGAGGCATAAGTTAGATTAAAAATGTCAGAAAGGATAAGAAAGTTAGTTTAAGACGCCAGTTTCATGATACAGCAGATTTAGAACTTTCTTAACTCATTACCAACATTGTTGTATGAATAAACAAACGTCATCAGAGCATAACATATGGGACCTATTAATGATAATAGCTTGATTATTAAATAGGACAAAAACAAAAGTCTCTGGGTGTCTAGATTGTCCTGAGCTCAAGCTAAAATGAATGAGATAAAGTGTTCCTTTTATCTTCACATGCAAGTTCGAGAGGAGAGGAGAAATCCTCCATGTACAACATTTTGAATTAAGCAGAGTATTTGATTTATCTGACATTAAAATGTACTGATGCTCTTACAAATAAAATTATTCATTTGATAACATTTGAATTAACAAAATTAAAAGAAGTCTCTGGATGACTTAATTGCACCTTTGACACAGCAGTGAAACACAGTTTAACTCTCACAGAATAACACAGCTTAAAAGCACACATCATGAAAATGACAAAAGTTATTCTTTTGATCACATCAGCCTAAAATCAAAGATAGAAATAGTCTCTTTTGGTGACTATATTTATCAGATTACAGTTTAATGAATGATTTTGTAGTAAATGTCTTGCTTTACTGAGAGGTCAGTAAAGGTCATCACTGGACAGTTCAAAAACCTTAATTTGACCCTGGGTAGGTCCACTACATAAGCTATTATGGTACTTTTTTCAGCTTCTTTTTGTTAATTTGAGCTTTTTCAGCTAAATATCAATTAGATATAGTTTAAATTAGGTATTCAAATCTAATTTAAATACTTTATTTTAATGTTTTATTGTTTTTTTTGTTTATAAAACTCTACATTACAGTTTTTTTCTCTTTTAAATTGACAAAATCTTTATTTTACAGTAATTTAATAAATACGTGTTTTCCTCCATTAGTACACCCTCTGGGTCAGCATACACATCTTCCTTTGTTCTCCAGGGCTCAGAACTGATGCTTGGTTCTGTTGGTCCAGAGAGGTTCTGGACCCCTCCTCTGAGCAGAGTCAGACCTCCTAGTGGTCCACTCTTCCTCTTCTAATATAAATCATGATCACCCTCTTCATCAACAAAGTCTTCTCTGATGACTCAGACTGTTTTTCTCCTAAAGGGAGTTTTTCTTTCCACTGTCTCCTTTGTGCTTGCTCAGGATGGGAGACTGTGACGAAGTGAAGATTCAACACAATCTGCTCCAGTTTGACTATTTTAATAAATAGTTTACTTTTCATTTTGGTTAAGAGGATGTGACCAGATCAAGTCATTTATTGTCACTGCAGGCAGGAAATGATCGAAGTTGCATCATCTAAGTTGTATCATGTCACCAGGTTCTGCTCCTTACTGGGTCAGTGTTTGAGGGCACCAGTTCTCTCGTGTTTCTGGGGTTCTGCTGGTGGATCAGACCAGGGTACACCATGGGGAGGACTAGCCAGGAACTGTGCCCACTGCCCATGGTAGCTGAAAGTCACCGTGACTGCTTCAGGGGTCAGTGAGGACGACGTCTGAGGAGAAGGTGTGCGAGCGATCAGCAACCTTCAGCCACTTAACACTTTGAACTGAAAACAGTGTCGCAGTGAGAAAAACCTTTTGTCTTCTGTGGTTACTGGGACTCTACAGTCTTGATCCGTGGGTTTTTCTGGACCACCCTCTCGGCATGTTTACTGCTGTGGCATCATCTTTCCATTTCCAAACATATTTATGGGAGTTCTGTGGGATGTTCAGGTTCTGGGACACTTTAATAACCCAACCCTGGTCTGTACGTCACCACAACTTTGACCTGTGTGAAGAGTACTGATGGGATGGCAGTTGTTTTGAATGTACTGAATCCAAAGACTCAGTTCATTCAAATGTTTTGTTCAAAAGATGCCTTCACTGACTCCTTCAGTTCATGCATGTTCATTTACATACAGTAGGATGTGTGTGTGTGTGTGTTTCCTGTAAGGTCTGCTTTCACACCCTGAACTTTGAATGGGTCACAGGCACACGTTATCCCAAGTATGTGTGTGTGTGTGTGTGTGTGTGTGTGTGTGTGTGTGTGTGTGTTAGCTTCCAATTTACATATGTTGGTGTGTGTCAGTGGATCAGCCTGTATAACTTCGCTCGCTCTCACATTTTCCTCATTGAATTGATAAAGCTCCCCGGATGGGAAGCGAAACGTCTTCTGTTACAAATAAAGTCCAGTTGTTCTGTATTGAACGCCTTTTTTGATTCAGTTCATGCAGTTGATTTATGGAGTACATCAGTTAGTGACACAGTAACACTTCCACACTGAACTACCTAAACCAGGGGGCACCTGGGTGCCCACGGGCACCCAGGTGCCCCTGAGGACCATTTGAGGTGCCCCCGGACCTGTTCTAAAAATAGCACAATTCGGAGTTTATCAAACTGGTGCCCTTTGTATGACTCCGTACCCACAAAGTAGCTCTCAGTTTCGAAAATGTTGGTGACCCCTGACCTAAACCATCACTCCTCGGCTGCAGTTCTCCATGTGTGCATGAGCAAATCATCAGTTTAATTGAATGAATCTCTCCGTTCCCTCTCTGTTGTTCCTGAGTGATACAACACTACAGCAGCAAGCAGCTCGTTCACTAAACATGAGTCCTCTTTCTTTTATTATTATTATTATTATTATTATTGTTATTGTTATTATTAGTATTATTATTATTGTTATTGTTATTATTAGTATTATTATTAGTGTTATTGTTATTATTGTTATCATTATTATTATCATTATTATTATTATTATCGTTATTATTATTATTATTGTTATTATTGTTATCATTATTATTATCATCATCGTTATTGTTATTGTTATTATCATTATTATTATCGTTATTGTTATCATTTATCAGTGGTGGGCCTCCGACCGCTAGGGAGCGCTGTTGCGCTAATCCGCTTGTAGCGTAGCTAAATAATCTGTTAGCTTTACAGCGGATTGACTAAGTTTTATAATTCATAAGCGGATTTATGCTATTTTTATTTAAAATGCAGTACCGCTAATAACTAAATATCTATCAGTAAAAACGAAATAACGTATTTACGAGCAGCGCCGGATGTGGTCCGTCACAAAAAAGCGTCCCCCTCAGTCTCTTGGTGTGTGCTCTCTCTATAGCAGTTAGCAGCCAGTGTGTTACTCTGGAGCCTTATTGCTTGTTTTTGAAGAGTCAGACGAAGACTTTTTAACATGGAGGGTGAACTTATGGATGTTTCTCAGGGCCTACGCGACGCGTCTGTATTTAAAAATAGAATTTCGCCACATTAGCACTCTTCAAAATGGCGTCCGCGACAGCCAAAGAAGCCAGGATTTTACAACAAAACACGGTAAAACAATTATTTCTTTGCTGAGAAAAAATATATTTCATAGCTGACGTTATAGCACAAGTTTTTCTGAGCTTGAGAGTTTCACGAAATGGTCAAATCTGCTGGATTTAAAAAAGTAGTTCACCATTAGGACTCTTCAAAATGGCGTCCGCAAGGCAGCAAACTTACATACTCAGGGAATCACAAGGAACTCAGGAGACAGAGGCAACAGGAGGAGACAATGCCAGGACAATGATAAACACAGAGATACAGACTTATTTTTGATTTGATGTTCATTCATTCATTTTAAAAGAACAATACAAAACAGTTTCATCAGATACAAGGATGAATAGACTTTTAGCTGAATGGATGGATGGATAGACAGTTAGCTGGATGGATGATCTTTAACAAGTTCTAAAATCATTAAAATTTAACCTCAGCTTGTGCCTCTGACCCAACAGAACCTCCTTCAGCAGCAGAATCCTCTGTGGTTCTCTGACTTCATCAGTCTGCAGGACTTCATCAGTCTCTCTCCTGGTTCTGGAGGAGTTCTGACCCACTCTTCTTTCCATTGTTGCTTCAGTTCTTTGAGGTTTCTGCTCAGCTCTCTGAAGGTTTCAGGTTCAGGTTCTGGACTCTGACTGGGCCGTTGATTTGATTTGATGTTTATTCATTCATTTTAAAAGAACAATACAAAACAGTTTCATCAGATAGAAGAATACAAGTAGGATAAAATGAAAGGAGCAGAAAGAAGATGAAATCTTATTATATCTGCCCCTTATTTATTTCACAGTTTGTTCAACCAATGATAACCTTCAAACTACATCACAAAATGAATAACTCTACTTAATTTTTCTAACTGTAATACACAAACACACTAAGCTACATCATAAGTACAACATAAGTGTAATACAAAAACACACTAAGCTACATCATAAGTACAACATAAGTGTAATACACAAACACACTAAGCTACATCATAAGTACAACATAAGTGTAATACACAAACACACTAAGCTACATCATATATAGTTTTTGAGCAAGTCCTTTTCGACCTTTTTCTTAAATGTATACATTGGGCAGCACGGTGGCACAACTGGTAGAGCTGCTGCCTCTCAGCGAGAAGGTTGCCGGTTCAAATCCCGGTCCGGGGCCTTTCTGGGTGGAGTGTGCATGTTCTCCCCGTGCATGCGTGGGTTTCCTCCGGGTACTCCGGTTTCCTCCCACAGACCAAAAAACATGCTTGTTAGGCTGATTGGTGACTCTAAATTGACCCTAGGTGTGAGTGTGAGAGTGGATGGTTGTTTGGTGTGAGTGAGACAGGTCCCTCTTGTAAATGAGTCCCCGTGACTCAACGAGGCTAGCCTGTATAAATAAAGGTTGAATGAATGAATGAATGAATTGATTTTGCATTTTTAACATCACTCTCCAGAACATTCCACAATCCAACTCCCTGAATTGAGGTAGACCGTCCCTTTAAGCTGGTTCTGAATTGTGGTTTGATGAATATCTGTCCCTTTAAGATTGTAATAACTTTGTCTAAATTTCTTTGGATATTTAAAGGTAATGTGTTATTATGAGCCCTATACATAACTGATAAAATACTATATTCTACCAATTCCTGGAATTTCAATAAATTTAGCTGAAGAAACAAGGTGTTTGATGGGTGACTGAAATGTTTTCTGGTGATTACTCTTACAGCTCTCTTTTGTAAAATAAAAACAGGCTTTGTAATTGTTTTGCACGCTTTTCCCCAAACCTCAATACAATAGATTAAATGTGGAACAATGATTGTGTTATACAACATATACAGAGCTTTATCAATTAAAAAATCCCTGACTTTATATACAGGTACATGAACACACAGCATGACAATCACAAACACCTGGACAACAAAATGGAGGAGATAAGCAAGACAATTAACAGAGAGACCAGGGAGTGTAGGGATGGGGACCCACCACCTGAGAGCAACATGCTTACAACTGTTATCTTGAAGTTCTAGGGTGTAGAGAGCCACAGAAACGGTTATGGTAGGCCGGATTTGGCCCACGGGCCTTGAGTTTGACACATGCGATCTAGTGGTACTAAAAGTAACAAAAGAAGAAAAAAAAACAGCCAAATATGTCAGCAGTTTAGCTAACAGACTTTGGAATGGGTACATTTTGTCCTTGTGAAACCTGTTGAAGAGAACCAAACTAAATACTCTGAAACTCAAACAACTTACTGTATAACAGTTCATGCACCGCTAGTTGGCAGTGTAGTGCAAATATTGCATAACTTGCTGCTACCAATTGTTGAATTTAATTAGCGGATTAGAATTAGCTTCCCCTAATTTTCATAAGACATTAGTGCTTTTGAAATTGCGGACCTAAATAAATTAATTAGTGCTTTAGAAATAGCGGAACTAATTTTTGGATTAGCGTTGCCCACCACTGTCATTTATTATTATCAGAGGACGTACATGGCCGAGCCCAGCCAGTTAAAAGAGGGACAGAAAAGTCCAGATGGATCACTGCCAGAGACCCACCTGAAGCTAACCAGCCACTGCGTCAGTGGAGGCGTGTGGCCGACAACCATTATTAACTAATAACTACACTATAAGGTGCTCCACCACTGCCTGCCCCGCTGCCCTCGGTTCCATTCCCCACAATCCACCGTGGTGGATTAAATCAAATAAAAGTAAGAACAGGTTGGCTCGATTGACTCAATGCAGTGTGAATGTGAACCGCACCAGCTGAAAATATAAACAAATATTCTGAATATTGATCCCCAGTAGAGCAGAGTCTACCGGACTGTCAGGTGTGAAAACACCCTTCGAGTCAATTTTTAAAAACATGTAGTTGTTCAACCCCTACTACACACTCCGCCACCCCCACCTGCTGCATCTTGTCCTGCTGACAGTTTCACTCTTCTTCTGTCCTCTCTCATTACTTTGGGATCATGCATATTTTGAGTGAAACTGCAGCTTATCCTCTTCGGTTCGGCTGATCATTCGCACAACACCAGCCCCCGACCTCTTTGGAGCTGGAGGTTTTGAACCCAGGTGTCAAAGTGGAGATTTTCAGGTGAAGTCCACGCTGAGGTGTGAAAGCACATGCACACTACAGGGGTATATTTCACACATGCATGGACCAATGGCATATTTCTCTCTACAATGGCGCCGGAGTACAACATCCTGCTTTCTGTGCTACGACTGATGGAATATATTTTGGTTCTTGTAGTTAATCTATGCTGGAATGTAGCTGCTGTGACCGACATCGGTGTTGGGAAGAGACGCCAGTCGGATCATTTGAAATCGCCGAACGAGCCTGTAGAGGCAGGCATGGTGCTGGAATATAACAAACTAAATGTGCTAAATAACAAGAGTAACAATAATATTTCTGTTAGTGGTGGGAGATGTAATGAAGCTATCTGGGCATTATGTAATTCAGGTTATAATAATAATAATAATAATGTATTTTCCTGTCATCTGCGTATGTTCCCATACACAGACGAAATTCGTCTCTGCATTTAACCCAACCACCTACCAGGTGGTGCAGTGAGCAGCCCGAAAGCGCCCGGGGAGCTGGAGAAATAGGTGTGCACTCATAGACACCCCAAGGTGGGTAGTGGCCGGGGCGCGAACCTGCGTCCTTCGGGTCCCAAGTCAAAAGCCCTGCCACTAGACCATCTTATATGATTTAAACAATGCAAAACATATTGTATGTTATTAAAGTTGAAATGAAGACATCAGGTTTAATTTTTATTTATTTATTCAACACCACAAACTGTATGTCACACAAACACCGATCAGAAAACTGAACACACTATTAATAAAAACATGTTAACCCGAACTGTAAACTGCATTAATGAACTGTCCCTTCCTCTCTACAGTATTGTCATCCTGGGTACTGGCACCATGTTGTTTATCTGGCTTGTTCAGGCTGTCACTGCTTTGCTTAATGCAGCTTAAATCATTGAATGGTTGAAAAAAAGAAGTGAGGGGATTTTTAATTGAATAGTTACTCCAACATCTCTCTCTTCAACATCCTCCTGCACCTCTGAGTCAGTGCTCTCTTTTGGAACCAGTCCCTCTGGTGGGAGGACAGTTTCTCCTCTCAGGATTAATAACCTGCTGTATCACCCGAGTGGGAAGCCTGACGTCATTCTCGTCAGTTCTGGTTCGCTCAGCGACCGGTGTCGAGCTGTTAGACGAAGTGGTCCCGCTTGGCGTCAAACGTCGACTGGTATCCAAAATCCAGCTTTAAAGGGGACCTCAGATGAGTTTTTTTAATTTTTATGGTATGTTTGTGTGCTATCCAGACCTATGGAGGACCAAACTGACATAATAATAAATAAAAGAATAAATATATATCTGACATAAAACAATACATATATAAATCAAAGTAGAAATATATATCCTAAATAATAATAAATAAAAGAATAAATATATAAATCAAAGTAGAAATATATATTTTAATGAGAAATAAAAGCATAAATATATATATTCTTTTTTATATCTCCTTACACATGAGAAATAAAAGCATAAATATATATATTCTTTTTTATATCTCCTTACACATGAGTTTCCATCAATAACAATAGATATTTTGCTTTGCCTTTTTCTTGCTGTTTTTCCGTTTGCTGTATTTATTGCTGTATTTATTTATTTCTGTATTGTTGGCTGTATTTATTTCTGTATTCTTTTCTCGCTGCATTTCTGCCTCTTCGGTATGTTAATGAGGAGGGCTGCTTTCTAAATCCAGCTCTTCTATTGGTCAATAAACCGGAAATAGAACGATCAGTGTGCAGATCGATTGAGCATGCCTGCGCTGCAGTTCTCTTAGGAGATCTCCGTATTTGAGAGGAAGTAAACAACTATTAGAGATGTATCGTAGGATTGCTGAGGATTTAAGGCATGTTGCTAGCTTAGCTGAAAGTAATACAGTCAGTGATGACTATTTACTGTTTCCAGTCGATGTTTTGAGTGAGTGGCTGCTCCAGGTAGCTGCAGACACGGACACTGAAGCTGACTCATTAGTTGTCCAGATTTTGGAGGAAGTGGCTTGTCGTTTGCACAAATCTGTGTACCCCACAAGAACAGCTGGAAGACCTGGATATTTGCTGCCCGCTGACGTCTTTAAGGGACCTCAGACAACCTAAGGAGTCTACTAACTTTTTGGACTGGCTGGGGTCTGGTCAGCTCCAATCTGGAGGTAGAAGTTGTTGACTGCCATCTCCCGCAGTCATCCACTTGCTTCCTGATGTTGAAGTTGTCCAAAAATCACAAAACCTATGCTGACTTCCACCAACACCTTATGGCCAGCATGTCTTCAAGCTACTCTGGTTTTGGCCTAATTTGAACCAGGCCAACGTTTTACAAGTTTATGCACTATGTATTTTTTCAAAGTTACAACTTTCAAATGTTTTTTAATTGTTATGAAGTAGTGTCACTTGTTAATTACTTCAGTTTGACAGAACTTTGCATTCTTGTTTCAAATAAAACAGTTTAATGTTATTGTAGGACATATTTTGAAGCTTCTACCTGCTGATATAAATTGTTTACCCAGTTAACACATTTATTAGCTGTATCACAGAAAATGTTAGGAAATATTAGACCATCATATTAATTAATTTCGTATCTAGAAATTGCTTACATACAAAATGTTAAAGCTGATGTGGTTGAATTTGTAAATAAAATTACAATGGTTTAATAATGGTGACTTCTGTTCTATACAACTTTCTGCTACCTGGAGACCGAGGGCCTGCTGACAGACAACGAGGTGCACTTATACGCATTACACTGGACCTTTCTACTGCAAATCAACAGACATCTGCAATTCTTCACAGACTGCTGGAACCACCACAGACTACGCACAGTACGGAACCAGTCACCACTGCTGTTGTGGTCTCAAAACCCACGTGCAGGTCACGACCCCGCACAGGTTTGTTTAATTTATGCCGTTATACAAAGTGCAATTGTAAATTTGCTTTTGTGGTTTAAAAAAACACCAGTGTGTGTAAACTGGATGCTATTTATATCATGTTCTCTTAACTCTTTGACAGGTTGACAACCAGTATGGCATTGATGGGGAGAGCCACTATGGTGGCCATCATGATGGCGTGACTGTGCCAGAGGTAGAGCGTCCAAGTCCTTTGACTCAGGTGGAAATTGAAACACTACCAGATCCAACGACCTTGTTTTCTAATGTGATAGACAGTTGATATTTTGACTGGAATCTTTGGAAGTATGTAAATTGAAGCTACAAAAGACGTTTCCTTCATTCCTATTTTGGTGCAACTTTTTTTTCATTGATACATAAAAATCCTTTTTAGGTGGGTGTAATGTACTGTACTGTATTATCAAAATGTTTGTGCCGTCTTTTTTGCTGAAAGGTTCTGAAATTTACATCGTTATAACAGAGCCAACTTGCTATTTATTAAGACTGATTACATAATACTACACAGTGGTATTCAAGTTACATTCTATATTGTAAAAGAAAATAAATTGTATGTAAACTTATTTAAATTAAAAATATTCAGTGTTTACATGTGCTTTTTTCATGTTTATGTAATAAAGTCACCATTATTAAACCATTGTAATTTTATTTACAAATTCAACCACATCAGCTTTAACATTTTGTATGTAAGCAATTTCTAGATACGAAATTAATTAATATGATGGTCTAATATTTCCTAACATTTTCTGTGATACAGCTAATAAATGTGTTAACTGGGTAAACAATTTATATCAGCAGGTAGAAGCTTCAAAATATGTCCTACAATAACATTAAACTGTTTTATTTGAAACAAGAATGCAAAGTTCTGTCAAACTGAAGTAATTAACAAGTGACACTACTTCATAACAATTAAAAAACATTTGAAAGTTGTAACTTTGAAAAAATACATAGTGCATAAACTTGTAAAACGTTGGCCTGGTTCAAATTAGGCCAAAACCAGAGTAGCTTGAAGACATGCTGGCCATAAGGTGTTGGTGGAAGTCTGCATAGGTTTTGTGATTTTTGGACAACTTCAACGTCAGGAAGCAAGTGGATGACTGCGGGAGATGGCAGTCAACAACTTCTACCTCCAGATTGGAGCTGACCAGACCCCAGCCAGTCCAAAAAGTTAGTAGACTCCTTAGGTTGTCTGAGGTCCCTTAAAGACGTCAGCGGGCAGCAAATATCCAGGTCTTCCAGCTGTTCTTGTGGGGTACACAGATTTGTGCAAACGACAAGCCACTTCCTCCAAAATCTGGACAACTAATGAGTCAGCTTCAGTGTCCGTGTCTGCAGCTACCTGGAGCAGCCACTCACTCAAAACATCGACTGGAAACAGTAAATAGTCATCACTGACTGTATTACTTTCAGCTAAGCTAGCAACATGCCTTAAATCCTCAGCAATCCTACGATACATCTCTAATAGTTGTTTACTTCCTCTCAAATACGGAGATCTCCTAAGAGAACTGCAGCGCAGGCATGCTCAATCGATCTGCACACTGATCGTTCTATTTCCGGTTTATTGACCAATAGAAGAGCTGGATTTAGAAAGCAGCCCTCCTCATTAACATACCGAAGAGGCAGAAATGCAGCGAGAAAAGAATACAGAAATAAATACAGCCAACAATACAGAAATAAATAAATACAGCAATAAATACAGCAAACGGAAAAACAGCAAGAAAAAGGCAAAGCAAAATATCTATTGTTATTGATGGAAACTCATGTGTAAGGAGATATAAAAAAGAATATATATATTTATGCTTTTATTTCTCATGTGTAAGGAGATATAAAAAAGAATATATATATTTATGCTTTTATTTCTCATTAAAATATATATTTCTACTTTGATTTATATATTTATTCTTTTATTTATTATTATTTAGGATATATATTTCTACTTTGATTTATATATGTATTGTTTTATGTCAGATATATATTTATTCTTTTATTTATTATTATGTCAGTTTGGTCCTCCATACAGACCCTGTTCATTCAATTTAATACACAAAATAATTCTTAGATAATAAATTATACCCTTTTTAATTCTGCCATTTCTAACTTCCGGTCTGAACGTTCTGTTTATGATAATGAGCTCGGAAGGACACGCCCGTCAAAACTCTGTTTGCATTAACTCCGCCCTCTGTAACATGCTCCTCAAAAGCCAGCAGCTCCCGGCAGCACCCGACTGCAGGAGCAGAGACCACTGCCAGATACTGGCTGTTACAGAGTGATCGCTAATACACTAAAAATGGAACTGAAACGTAAAAATAACAATTATAAAGTATTATTATGTAGATGTATACAGCAAACCCCCTACTTACGACTCCATCGACCTACGAACAACGGGACCTACGAACGTATCATATTTAATAAAAATATGAAATTACTGTATAAAAAAAATATATATATATTTTTTTGTGTTTAAATGTTCTTAATTTCATGTGTACATCACTTTGTTGCAGATGTGGTTGTTTTAAAGGCTTTATAAATAATAATTATGATAAAAATGATCATTTCTGATCATTTTTGAGCAATCTTGGGCAGCAGGAAGTAGGTCTTCAGTTTACACGGTCACAAATTAATGTAGAACACCGGACGCCATTTTAGGTTCAGTCACGGGGGTCTCCGGTCACAAATTAATGTAGAACACCGGACGCCATTTTAGGTTAGCTGCCGGGAGCCGGCCTTTGAAGACTGGTGACCAGGATCGCATCATATGGATTAATTACTAGCTGGAATCGCTCTGTGAGCTCTGTGGACGTCTCAGGCTGGAGCAGCAGCTGCAGATTGATCGCCGATCGCGCCGCCGCTCCAACACCAGCTCATGGCTTGGCTAGCAGAAGCTAGCCAGCTAGCTAACACAGGTCTCGAGCAGCTGCGGTGGTTCACTCGCCGGCCGCCGCGCTGCTCGGCCCGACAACAATCAACGCATGGCAACCTAAGATGTCGGCTTTGACCATCAAAGTCAAAGTCAACTTTATTGTCAGATCTGCAATATGTACTGTACAGGACATACACAGGACCGAAATTGCGTTTCTCTCAGTCCCTCGGTGCAACAGTAAACATCTAAACATTGAAACACTGAAACATATAATAATAGACATAAGCATAAAATAGTAAAACTAACACTGTCCTGAGTTTTTTGCATAGTGGTATAAGAGTATGAAAATTTACACCAACTCTAAAACTAAAACATTAACATAATACTGTACTGTCCTGAGTTTTTGCATACTAGTATAAAAAAAGAGTATAAAAAGTATAACTAAAATAAACTAAAGGTTTCTAGCATTGACATTTGCCAAGTGGCAAAGCAGCGTATGAGTTAATGTACACAGTATATGTATGAGGTAGTAGTTGATGTTGTTATAGAGGCAAAAAGTGGCATATGCAGTAAGGCACATTGGGCATCCCTAAGTAAGACCGTTCAGAGCACACTGTATATGTATCAGCAGTGGTGTAGATATTAGAGTAGTGTAAATGTAAACAGTAGTAATTACATGTAAGCAGTAGTAAAAAAAGTAAACAGTATTAATAAATGTAAACAGAGAATGTAAACAGTATTATGATTATAGGCAGTGATGTAATACAAACATTAGTGCAAGTATGAGAAGTAGTGCAAACTGTATGAGCACATGACCGAGAGTTTAGTGAATAACCCGTTTGATGACACAGAGTCCAGTGTTAAAATCTTTGTGTTTTGTGGTAATGTGTGAGAAAGTTTTAGTGTTAAGGCAGTTCAAATGGGAGGGGGGGCAGAGCAGGCAGAGTGTTTAGCATCCTGACTGCCTGATGAACAGACCATTGACCATCTCAAAGTAAGAAATTATATTTTTATTTATTCTGTAAATGTGAATAGCAATGTTTAACATTACAGTACACTACTGTACATGCTTAAATGTGTGCGCGCGTTCCATTAGCGGTATTTCCACGACCTACGAACGGAATAAGGACCTACGAACTGGACGCTATTTTCACCCCCTAGCTACGGCAGAATCGAGCTGCGAACAGTTCTTATCTCCCTAACTCGGACGTAACTAGGGGGTCACCTGTATATCTACTAGTCTCATCCCGATCTTTCTGAAACAAAAGGCTTAAAAAATTTTTAAAAAAAACATGCCGTGGCCGGGACGCGAACCCCGGTCCTTCGGGTAACAAACCAATTCTTTAACCACAAGGCCAAACCAGCAGTTGAGCAAAAGCAGTCCTCCACCGTATAAGAATGATTACGGTTTGCTTACATTTTGATGAAGTGAAAAGTATCCTCCTTCGGCAAACAGCCCACGTACCTCCGCTCGTTGCATGCGGCGTTTCGAACCGCGGCTGCACATCCAATCCAGACACACAATCCAATTTCACCGAGTGTTTCCAGTTAATTTATCCGTATGACGCAAACTCTGACCGGACCCACACTGTCCTCAAAAGCCAGCAGCTCACTGCAGCCCGATCTCTCCGAAAAAGAAAAAAAAAGATGCCATGGCCGGGAAGCGAACCCCGGTCCTGTGGGTGCGACACCAGTGATTTAACTCGCTGACCTACAGGCGCAGTTGAACAACAGCAGTCCTTCATTGTATAAGAAATACATACAACCACCTACTTTTAGAACATAAAACATAGTAAAACATTCTGGTTTTACTCAAGATGTGCTGCATGGCTGGCCCCCCCGGGGGCTAAATAAATGAATAAATAAAGAAATGACCGCCGGGTCAGCTCCAAAACTGCTCGGCAACCGTGACGTGTATTTTACTGAAGTGTGTTGAGCTGCACCAGGGGTTGCTAGTTGAGGTGGGTTGTCCTCTCGCTTGTGACGTCACATGCGAGAGTATTTTAAACCGAAGCGTAATTATCACAGTAAAATAAATCTTACTTGGAGTAAATAAACCACTGGGTGCATTTTTTTGGCACAAGAACTGTTTTTTTATGAAGTAAATACCCAAAGTTGAGTAAAAAAAACATTAAAAAGTGAATTTTGCATGTGTGGTCCCCTTTAAGTTTTGTTGATAGCTGGGCTTTCAGCCCAGAGGAAAGTCCTGCGAGCGGTCCCAGGCAGCGCGCATTAGGGCTTGCACGACTTCATATTTTTTAAAGTCGACTTCAGCATGATAAGTCATGTCGACGTCGACTAGTCGCTGTGACAGGAACTCAAGATGCTATATCATGGTCACAAAATAACATCATTTATTATTTACAATTAAAAAGAACAACAAAACATTGTGAGCGTATATTTATGTTCCTACTATTTATCATACTGCGAATAAGTCACAGGAAAACCAAAACTATTATTAAACTGCAAAAGTGAAAGAAATGTGCAGCACATAAAAAAAAAAACTAAAAACAGCGGGACGGGCGGTGGTGAAATCCACCACTGTGGATTAAATTAAATAAAACTAAAAACGGGTGCAGGTGGAGTCCTCCACTGACACGGCTGCTGGGTCCAGTCCAGTTAAGCTTCAGGTGGGTCACTGGCAGTGACCTGCGGTTACATGT
>JBBPBX010030660.1:15697-30334 GCA_038048925.1 Garcialebias charrua
TATACCGGTGGTCCTCGACTTACAGCGGTCTCGACTTACGGCGATCCGACTTTACGAACGCATCATATTAATAAAAACTTGAAAAAAAAAGTATGTGTTTAAATGTTCTTGGTTTCATGTGTACAGAACTTTGTTGCAGCTGTGGTTGTTTAAATGACTTTATAAATCCATTATTATTATTATTATTATTATTATTATTATTATTAAGCCGATTTACGCAGTTTCCGCCAGTTTCCGCCAGTTTTCGGCAGTGCCCGCCAGCTTTAGTTACCTCCAGCTTTGACAGCCGGCTTTGGACAGACCGTCTGTCCGATCAGAGGTTGCTTCGCTCAGATAAAAGAGCTGGAAATGGTCGGTGAACTCTGTGGACATCTCAGGCGGACAAACGGATTGGTGGCCTGGATGTTGTTGGCACCCGGAGCTAACAAGCTAAAACTCCGAAGGACGGCTTCGCGGCCTGGATGTTGTTGGCACTTGGAGCCAACAAGATAAAACGTGGACGGACGGCTTGGCGGCCTGGATGTTGTTGGCACCCGGAGCTAACAAGCTAAAATGTGGACGGACGGCTTGGCGGCCTGGATGTTGTTGGCACCCGGAGCTAACAAGCTAAAACGCGGACGGACGGCTTGGCGGTTGGTGGCACCCGGAGCTAACATGCTAACGCCAGCCCTACCGGGGAGACAGAGCCGATGGGCGGCGGAGAGACCTGCTATGGCTGGGAGCTCGCCTCGATGTCTGCCTGGCAGCCTAAGATGTTGGATGGACACCAAGCTAACATGCTAAAACGTGGAGAAACAGCTGTAGCAGCCATTTGGAGGGGCTAACATGCTAACGCACGCAGCTATTGGAGGGGCTAAAATACTAACGCGCACAGCCCTTTGGATGGACACCGCAGAGAAATGGCTCCCAGTAAGTTATTCACCCCTTTTCCCTTTTTTATGGAGTTAACATGCTAACAGTCCTTCATGTAAACAGTTTGGACTGCGTGAAACGGCACGGAGCTGCAGAGCTCAGACGTGCAACGAGCTAACATGCAAAAAGACGGAGACAGGCTTGACCAGCTCAAATTAAGAAATTAACTTTTTATTTTGTCTCCAAATGTACTGTACAGTATGTGTTTTTGGATGATTATGTAGGGTACTGTGTTAGGATAGGCGAAGTGCTTGGTAACTTGGTAACTGTTTTGTACCGTACATGTACGTGTATAAGTGGCGGCTCGTGTGTTTTCCGACTTACGGCGATTTTCGTGTTACGAACGACCGTAGGAACGGAACTCGTTCGTAAGTTGGGGATCACCTGTATATAACGGGTATAAACTCTTTGATTAATTTGTAGTGAAATTCTTGCTAAAATATGTATTATAGTTGTCCTGCAGTGTGTGGTTTATAAGCGCCCTCTATTGGTTGGCTATAAATATGATGGAAAACCGGAAGTTCCCCACAGTCTGTCTAGCTCTCTGCTGTGGTAAGTCATACAGTCCGGTTATTTTACAAAAGTATCATAAAGTATGCTACAAAGCTAATCTGAAATTTATCATAATATACAGTTTATTGTAATATACACAGTTATGTATCAACATTGTGTTGATACATAACCGTTGATACATGTTTGGTTTTATATGAGTTGCTCATAAGATAATAAATTCATAAATGCTACTTTCTCTAGATGGCTATACCAGTGGAGGAGCTAACTACATTTTGTTTGTGCTGTGAACCACTCATTTTGCAGGTGATTAATTGTGTTATATAAAATGTTCAGAGTTAAGTCCGTTACGTTAACGGTCATATATTGTACTGCAACAGTTCTTCGTTGCCATGATGACACAACGTTAACTGCTATTTTTTTGGGAACCACCAGAGGGTGCTGTAGAATAATTTAACATTCCATTTTAACTGCTGTCTGTCTGTATTTTTCTAATTTCTCATTTCATTTATAAAAACTAATAAAAAAGATGTTAAGCTAAACAAAGGTTAAAACCAGATTGCATTAAATCCATGTTAATGTTAAAACCACTATACGATCACATGTTAAAAAGAGTATTGTCTGAAATTGTTCTAAGAAAAGTTTCACACAGTCTGTCTAGCTCTCTGCTGTGATGGCTATACCAGTGGAGGAGCTAACTACATTTTGTTTGTGCTGTGAACCACTCATTTTGCAGTAAAGTTCCACTTCATCCAATCCACTGGCCTCTGAGAGTGTGATTATGACAGGATGGGTCCACAACTGTTACATTGGTGCCGTGACCCGGATTTAAATCAAGCACATCGAACCTGTAGCCATCCTGTCTGCTGCATCACTTTTTGGAGGCGTTGGTTTGCAGTGTTTTTTGTGTAGTGAGATAGACCCCTCATCTCTGACTTGGATTTACACCTTTTCACATCTCTCTGAAACTCTGAATGATGCACTTCTCCTGAGGCCCTCAAGGAGACAAGTGGACACTATTTTATTACATTATTTAGAAGCTGACAGCGAACAAAATGCTGACAGTCAACAAGATCCTGAAGGTCATGACACCGTCTGTCTAACAGATGTTACCACAGAAGGCACGGATGACTCCCCAACCGAGAGCACAAGCCCGGTAAGTGAACCTTCAAATACAGGTGAGGCAGAAGAGACACAACAATTGGACCCAACCCTGGTCCAACAAGGGAACCTCCTCTGCGAGCTGACACATTCAGCACTCACTGAACACTACCTACCTCAGGTAGAACAAGGTGTAGAGATCCAAGGATCCCACACCGATGATGCTGACAGTCCGGAAAATGACAGTCGACGAGACGTTGACAGTCAACAGGACATTGTCTTTACAGATTGCGAGGACTTCTCATCAGACGAAGGGGGTGAGACACTCGCACACCAACAACTGTGACCCGTCGCAGTCTGAACAATCAGACACACCTGCGGCTGCGCCGACAGTTGTGACATACCTGAATTACACAGAGAGAGGTAAACGAGAGAAGAAACGTTGGCCGAAACCTATAAGGTTCCTGTGTACGGTTCCCAATAAGCTGCGCAAACAGCTTAGACTAAACAAAGGCATCCTAACTTGTGCCCATGGACGGACGTCCTCACCTGTGTGCGTGGTCCCCCATGACCATAGGGGGGTGATGTTAGGTCATGCCCTTGACAAAGACAAAGATTTCAATAATCCCACAAACGACAAAGATCTCGCAAACTCACAGACTTCATGGGAAATTAAGGTCGTCCAAGCACACGATAGTAAATAAACTAAACAGTTTAAACTATATTAGTTGCTAAAAGAAACCGTTCCAACTAGAACTTAGAAACGCTAAGTCTAAAAACCCACAACAAAAAACTAACCTTAACAACCGTTTAAATCTGCAGGATTTAATTGACATCGGTTATAAAGCTAAGACCTGTTTTTATTGTGTGATACACGTTGGAATCTGACGACAGGAGTGAGTTGAAGCGGTGAAACGTTGTTTTCTAGTTGCTTAATTGCTACTTTTGTTGTTATTGAAGCTTGATATTGTTTTCTGAACACTCCCAGCCAAAATAGGTTTTTATTAATGATAAGTTAAAGACTGAAATGGATTTAACTATGCCAACATGCAGTTTTCATTTGTTAAACCTCAGTCAATGAAGAATCAATGTAGTTTAAAGCTACTTTAGGTACCATAAACTACACTGGCCTCACAATTTCTAAATTGAACCAATTCGATCGTTTCTATTCTAGATCATCTATTCATTTTGATGAGTCTCGCCATAGACTTCTAAATTTATAGGGAATACCAAATCCTACGTCGTCGTCTAAAAGGACAACAGACATTTAGACCAAACTATATTTTCTTTTCTATTTTAGTTTAACTTATGCTAATTTACGAATGGAGGAATAGTTTGGAAGAAGAGGCCTTCGTTACAGAAGCCCTCCTGAACTGTCTATAGACGTAGATCCCTATATTTAACTTTTGATGAATGATCCACCCTTTACTTGGTAGTTGTAGCTTATCTAAACCATGATAGCTTACATACCAGGTGCATATAGGTAAGGCTTAATGTAAAATCCCAATCATAAGCCCACCTAAAACCACATAATTGCATGACACATAGAACCAGAGTGGCACCTGCTACTCCAACGTTGGTCTTCAACCTTCATCCAAGAGTCGCTTCCTCTGCGTCAATCAAGGGATCCCCTCTACATGCTGATAAAAACAATTGTTGCTGATGAAATCAACAACTCTAATCGATATGGAATTACCGCTGTGGAATTACCGCTGTGGATTATAAGACTTTGTTTTCCAAAGGATTAAAAGCTTTCCGCTAAGGGATTACCTACAAACAGTATGGAATTTCCAAAAACATTATGGGATTATAATTTTTGATTTTTTCCACTTGCTAGATTACATAAAGGTCAGAGACATTCGGTGATATCCTTTCGTGTTGGAACCCATCCCCATGGACAGGCGATGGCTTCCAAAAGGGGGGACTGTAGTGAGATAGACCCCTCATCTCTGACTTGGATTTACACCTTTTCACATCTCTCTGAAACTCTGAATGATACACTTCTCCTGAGGTCCTCAAGGAGACAAGTGGACACTATTTTATTACATTATATTGAATCAAAATACAGGTAGTCCCCGACTTACGAGCGAGTTCCGTCCCTAGGGGGCGCTCGTAAGTCAAAAATTCGTAAGTAGGATCACATAGTAAAAAAAAAAAAAAAAAATTTTTTTTTTTTTTTTACTTTTTTTATATTTTTTTTATAAATGAATACATGTACAGTACTGGACAGTCACCAAGCACTTAGCCTATCCTAACACAGTTTTTAAAGATGAAGGAATAAGTTGAATTGTCTCCCTTTCACATAAAGGGAGCAAGCTCCCTATGGAGCCTGCAGGGAGGAGGGAGACAATTCAACTGACTCCTTCATCTTTAAAAACTGTGTTAGGATAGGCTAAGTGCTTGGTGACTGTACAGTACTGTACATTTATCTATTTATTAAAAATATACAGTATATACAGTATTTTTATTTTTTATTGTTTTTTATTTATAAATAGATAAATGTACAGTACTGTACAGTCACCAAGCACTTAGCCTATCCTAACACAGTTTTTAAAGATGAAGGAGTCAGTTGAATTGTCTCCCTCCTCCCTGCAGGCTCCATAGGGAGCTTGCTCCCTTTATGTGAAAGGGAGACAATTCAACTTATTCCTTCATCTTTAAAAACTGTGTTAGGATAGGCTAAGTGCTTGGTGACTGTCCAGTACTGTACATGTATTCATTTATAAAAATAAATAAAAAAAGTAAAAAAATAAATAAAAAAAAATGTTCTTTTTTTTTTTTAATGAGATGCATGCTCGTAAGTCTGGGACCTCGTAAGTAAGAGCGCTCGTAATTCGGGGACTACCTGTACAATAAGTCACAATAGGCTCTCTTATTCCTCTATTTTTGTGTTAATGAATAACCTTGTGTTACTTGTATAAGCATGTTTGATAGTCAAAGACTGTTTAATTCAAACTGTTTAATTCAAGTTGGAAATCCAATGTTATTTCAAAATGATGGTCACTTCTTCATGATGAATCAAATGGTGAAAGTGAATTAATATGTCAGACTGAACTCCTCAGTTTTGTTAGAAGTTAGAACACAGTTTTAATCAGTTGTTTTATGAAGCTGGCTCCAGTCTTATCTGTTTCTCTCTCTTTATTCTAAACAACTTCTTCTCTGTTCTAAAAACTGATCTTCTCCTATCCGAGTGACCTTCATCCACTGGTTTGTTTGGACCAATCGGAGAAGAACAACAAGACACTGATCAGATCCTTCCTTAAAGTTCTAAGCTGTTGCTGGAACTGACAGAGTCTGCTGGAGTAAAGGCCCCAATATACCTGTTTCTTTTGCCTCACACCGCTCGGCGCCGTGGGAGCGCCGTGGGAGCACCACGGCAAAAGCCTTTGATCACGGGCGTGAACGCGCCAAGGTCAGATTTTACTACGCCTACGCGCGCGCATTGATAAACTGCCTCGCGTGTCAGCAAATGACCAATCAGCGACCTCAATTTGTCCTGTTGCCTGCACTCCAGAGAGCTGCGCTTGCACAGAGTATAAAAGGGCTGCCGGTGCGCAGCACACGCGAGTCCAGCGGCGTGAGGCAAAAGAAACAGGTATATTGGGGGCTTAAGCCTCAAACCATGGTCTTCTCCAAAGAACTGATGATCGTCTGGTCAACACGCTAATGACCACGTCATTCAGTTAAAGACTTATAACATGCCAAGTTATAAGTCATCTTCAACAGCTGAAAACTCTCTTTTAGTGATATTCCTTCATAGGAAGCTCTTATCTTGAAAAGCCAAACCAGGAACTGCCGTTACTTTCGGTTCGAGTCAAGGCAGACGTCTGGAGACGCTGAGAATGGTAAACGAACTGGCCAGTTGGACCAACTGGGGACTGACCATCTTCACGAGGTAACAAGTCGTCATATGCTTTACCAAGGGTACCAACGTGTAGCCGAGATCGGCCGGAGAGCTGCCATGTTTCTGGTTAAAACACTTCAAGATAATAACTCTCTTCATCCTCCATTTTCTTCCTCCTCCATTTTCTCTACTCTGAAACTTTCTTACTTTAAGTAACTAAACTTTAAGTTATTGTGCCAGCAGAGATATAAGTTAATAAAACTCATGACTTTATTCTGTTGTTCCTATGAAATTATGGACTCGTATTTCATCTGTGCTGAAGTTAATTATAGGAAAAATGATCAACCAATCATGTACATAATGTGTGATGTAATTTAATGATTCTGTTAAATAAATGGTCCAGTCCTATTGTACCAACATAAGTTTAACGTTTCCTGTGAATTACATCTGGTCAAGGTATAGAATTATTGGTATTAAGCTGAAAAAGAGAGAACTCGTGAATATTGATGATAAGTTTGTCAGGTGAAAACCTGATCGATCTATCTATCATCTGGAACAGTCAGCAAAACTGACTAGTATTATTTCCCTACATTTGGTTCTAGCTCGCACCTGACATGGTAGCATTATAGTGCAGCATACAAATATTGCTGTACAGTGGGACACAGTGAAGTTTTGTGTCCCACACAAGTTTTGGATTTTCTTTTGTTATTTTGATATCTTTCAAGTTGGTGATTTCATTTCCCATGGTGTTTTGAATTTTGGATGTCTATTCATTTTCAAATTTCTGAATGATGTCTGCTCATGGTAACCGCTTCTGGTTTGGCACACCCATTGGTATTGGTAGGGGCAGGGGTATACCCACTCCCTTTCCGTTTTCTGTTGTCCTACTCAGAGTGGTGTTATGCCCTCATTGGATGCATTTCCTGGTCCTAGGGTTCATAATCCTGTTAACTACCATGCCAGCACACCTATGCCCCATGTCACACCTACACCAACTCCTGCTAGTGACAGTTCTGAGGGTGCAGATGTCCAAATGAGGTCTGTTATCCAGGAGATAGGACATCAGTTGGCTGACAGCATCATGTCACACATGCAGCCACACAGCACAGTTGCTCCCAGTTCTACAACCACACATACTATAGTGGGTAGTGAGGGTCAGCCCGGCTGTGTGTCTGGTGTTTCTCAGGTTCAGGTTGTCATGCAAAGGAAGGTCAAAGAACCTCCATGTTTTGCAGGTAATGGCTCAGACTCAATTACAGTGCATGACTGGGAAGATCAGATGAGAACATTTATTAAGAAAAGTGATGTTAGGATTGAAGAACAGGCTGACGAAATCCTTATGCATTTGAAGGGAAATGCTAAGGACGTAGTTAAGTTTGGGATTAGAAATAGCAACACTGACATTAAGGCTAACCCTGATATAATTTATGGTCTCCTCAGGAAACACTTTAGCTCTACTAGGTACTCTGTTGTCCCCTTAGCGGACTTTTACTCGACTTTACCTAAAGACCAGGAAGACCCATATGACTACTGGCTGAGACTAAACAGAGCAGCTGACTTGGCTTCTGATTGCCTGAGAGAGCAGGGCAAATCATTTGAAAACCCTGCGATGGAGGTGACCTGTATGTTTATTAGGAATTGTCCCTGTAGAGACCTGGCTCTCACTTTCAGGTCCAAACCTATCGACAAATGGTCTGCGTATGAAACGCTGGAGGTGATGAATGAGTACCACGCTGAAGTGAGCTGTAAAGAAACTCCCTCAGTGCATCTCGAGAGGACGTGGACATTACTGTGCACAATACAGAGGTGAGCCATGGACTGGTCCCTACACACTATGGTCAGGAACGCCCGTAGACACATGGTACACAGTATGTCTCTCTGGCAGAGGTGATGTCTATGTTAGAGAGGGTTCTGCTGCATGGAGCCTCTAACCAGTCGCAAGTGAGATAGCGAACTCCACCCAGGCGACCTGTAGATGGTACAGACTATATTGATGGTTTTACTGGTAAGCCATGCATTATCTGCAAAAGCGATGGCCACAGTGCCTTGTCACATTGCCGAGAAAATAGGCTTTGTTTCAAGTACTATGCTCCAGGTCATTCACGCCGAGACTGTCCAACCAAAAGAGCTGCCCCAGAACATCAGGAGAACTGACTGGTTTGTGCCCAGTGGAGGACAGTGCAGACAAACCCAATAAACCTCCCACCACTACTGAGTTACCAGAAATGCAAGATAATGCATCCCTCTATGAGTTGTACAGTAGTACATTGACCCCATCCAAGAAACTGATATTTCAGGGATCCCAAAGAATAGCAGAAACTGACAGCCTGTTCTACACACCTGTGTCAATACAGAACGGCCCCACCCTCAAAGCACTGTTAGACAGTGGGTCGATGGCTTGTACAATCAGTGAGTACTTTGTTAAATCCCTTTTACAACAGTCTCCTGATATCACAAGAGGCACAGCTGATGATTATGTCTTTATAGGCTGTGGTGGACAACGTGTTTTCCCCAAAGACATATATGACCTTGATGTCATGGTTTATGGATGTAGGATGGTCATTCCAACAATGGTTGTTCCAGGCCAGACAGAACAAATGATCCTTGGCAGCAATGCCATCAAGCACATTCTAACCCAACTAAAGAACACTGACAGCTACTGGAAGCTAGTCTCCTCGCCCAACAATGGCCAGACAGCTGACCACTGCCAATTTTTGTCACTGCTATCCAATACAGAGCAATGGAGGGGTGGTTGCATTCCAGATAAAGTGGGCACAGTTAAGGTCAAGAGATGTGTGACCCTGAAACTACAGAGCGAGCACCTTGTTTGGGGCAAGTTACCTGAATCAGCAGTGATGTCGGCAGGCAGTACAGTGATTGTTGAACCAACGCGATCTAAAGCTGGGCTAAAACATATCCTTGTTGGACGAGTTATTACTCCTCTTTGGGGAGATCGATGGGTGCCTGTTAGAATCATCAATCCTACTGATCGAGTTGTGGTGCTGAGAAGGAATGCCAAGTTAGCAGATGTGTCTCCTTGTATTGCAGTGGAGGACCTGCCAAAAGCTGACAATGTTGAGTGTAGCGTGTAGTGAATGTAGAGCAAAGTTTTGCAGCCAAGGTCAGAGGAGGACATGATGCATGCACTGGAGTCTCTGGGTCTGCAAGACATTGACCTGAAGTCATGTGAAGTGTCGCTGCAGTGGAAAGACAAGATCCTTGACATCATCGTGCAGTATGAGTCAATCTTCTCACGGCACAATATGGATTGTGGAGAAGCTAAGTTTTTTTTTCACCGTATCCATCTTGTCGATGACAGGCCGTTCCGTTTACCCTACAGACGCATACCACCAAGCCAGTACGAGAAACTGAGAATGACTCTGAATGAGATGGAAGAGAGAGGTATCATCCAGAAGTCAAACAGCGAGTATGCATCTGCACTGGTTTTGGTGTGGAAACCGAATGGAGACCTCAGAGTGTGCACTGACTTCAGGTGGCTGATAGCGAGAACAGTGGAGGATGCTTATCCACTGCCGCATCAAGCTGACGCTCTGGCCGCGCTCGGTGGTAACGCATTCTTCTCCACGATGGACCTGACATCAGGCTTTTATAATGTTCCCCTGCACCCTGACGACAAGAAATATACGGCGTTCTCCTCGTCATTTGGGCTTCATGAATACAACTGTTTCCCTCAAGGCCTGTGCAACAGTCCGGCTACGTTCATGAGGATGATGATGTCCATATTCGGTGATGAGAATTTCACAAGCTTATTGTGCTACCTCGACGATCTGATGGTTTTTGCACCTACAGAGGAAATTACACTCCGTTGCCTACAGATGGTTTCCTCCCCCCTCAAGGAACATAACCTTAAACTCGCACCCAAGAAGTGCTTCTTCCTTAGGCGGACTGTGAAGTTTCTTGGGCATGTTATTAGTGATGATGGTGTTCAAACGCACCCTGAGAAAGTGAGAGCCATAAACAATGTCTGAACTGATCTTATGGAGTCTGACGGGAAAACACCTTGCCCCAGTAAAATCAGGTCATATCTTGGCATGGTGATGTACTACCAAAGTTTCATTGAGGCGTGTTCTGCAAAGGCAAAACCGCTGTTTAAGCTCATGGCTGGACTGGATACCCAAACCAAACACAAGAGGAGTTGCAAACCTGTCAAAAAGAGAGGTCAGGTGAGGCTGACACCTGCTGACTGGACGGATGCCTGTCAGACTGCTTTTGAGACACTGAAACATGACTTCATTACAAGTGTTACTTTAGCCCACCCAGATTTCGAAGCCCCATTCATTCTGGCTGTCGACGCATCCTACGATGGGATTGGAGCTGTCCTGTCGCAACTACCTCCTGGTGGAAAGGTAGCCAGACCAGTTGCCTTTGCAAGTAAAACCCTCTCACGCTCTCAGCTGAACTACCCTGCTCACCGGCTTGAATTTCTTGCCTTGAAATGGTCAGTATGTGACAAATTCAGCCATTGGTTGAAAGGCAGACATTTCACCATATGGACTGACAATAATCCTTTGACGTATATTCTGACCAAACCCAGGCTTGATGCTTGCAAACAGCGATGGGTGGCGAAGCTCGTTGCATACGACTTTGATTTGAAATACATCCCATCCCAAAGAATATTGTTGCTGATGCCTTAAGCTGGGAGCCGTTTGTCCAATCATGCATGGGTCATCGCCTTGGGAATGAGCCGTATACCTCACTGTTAGACCAGGTCAAAGGTGTGAATGACAGAATTGTGCAATATGTCTTCAGAGTGTCCAACAACTGTCAGGCTATTGTAGAAGATGGTGATGAGTTGTCGACTGAGCAAGCCTAAGACACAGTACCACCAGACTCGAGAGGCTCAATCTCAGCGTAGGAAGTTGCTGCCGTCCTCAATGCTCAGTCCAGCGGAGGTGTGAGACATGTGTTGGGAACCGGTATTGACCCCAATCTTCTGCTGGATGAAAACCAGTCCTTGGCACTCCCACAGAGCCAGCTTGTCAATTGGTAGGAGGCCAACGACACAATAGGCAGAGCCATGTACTTTGTACGGAGATATAAGAGACCAATGAAGTGCGAACGAGCTGTTGAATCACCAAGTGTGATTAAGCTGCTGAAGCACTGGACCAGACTCACCATACAGAATGGCATGCTATCCAAGGCGAAGAGAGATCCACACATGAACAGAAAGATCCTCCAGTTCATAGTGCCTGACTCATTGAAGCAGAAAGTTCTCCATGGTCTCCATGACGCGGCGGGTCATCACCAAGGCCAACACCGTACCTTGTCTCTGGTGAGGCAAAGGTTCTTCTGGAGTGGCATGGAACGTGATGTTATGAACTATGTTTGATCCTGTCAGCGTTGCATAGTAGGGAAAACACCTGAGCCGCAAAGCCGTGCGCAACTCAAAAACATAGTCACTTCTGAACCTATGGAGTTAGTTTGCATAGACTTTTGGACTGCTGAACAAGGCAACAAGTCTGTGGATGTGCTAGTTGTGACCGATCATTTCTCCAAGATGGCACATGCCTTCCCCTGTAAGAATCAAACTGCCAAGGAAGTTGCTCGTCGTCTCTGGAATGTTTTCTTTCTCATTTATGGGTTTCCTTGTCATATTCATTCGGATCAAGGAGCCAACTTTGAGAGCAAGCTAATCAAAGAACTTCTAGGAATGGCTGGAGTAAGGAAATCCCATACGACTCCTTATCACCCCATGGGGAATGGTGTCGCAGAGCGATTCAACAAGACTCTAGGAGAAATGATCAGGTCTCTTCCCCCTCAGCCAAAAGCAAAGTGGCCACAAATGTTGCAGCTACTCACTTTCTGCTATAACTACATGGAGCATGAGACAACAGGGTTTGCACCATTCTACCTTGTGTTTGGAAGGATCCCTCGTCTACCTGTTAATGTCATGTTTCAGCATGCCCTCACTGATGATGTTGTTGTCAATTACTCTGACTTTGTTTCTCACATGAAAAGAGGTCTACATGAGGCTGCTCAGATTGCACAGAAGAACAGTACAAAAGCCCAGGCTCGTCATGCCAGGTTGTACAACCGCAAGGTCAAGGGTTCACCTCTCGTTGTTGGGGACAGAGTACTAATCGCCAACAGAGGTGTGCCGGGTAAACGAAAGACTGCGGACAAATGGGAGTCTACCCCTTATGAGGTCGTGTCAGTCAAGCCAGATATCAATGTCTACAGAGCCAAGGATGTTCTAACAGGTAGAGAGAGAGTTGTCCACAGGAACCTGCTACTGTCTGTTAGCTTCTTGCCTTGCGAGGATGATGAGGACTGTAAATCTGTGCACTCTATCAGTGATGCCGCTACACATGGAAGTGGTCTATGCCCTAATGTACCTGACGTAATGGAAGACAGTGATGTTCGCACAGTCAACTGGCTAATGCAGACTGGCAATGATGGAATACTTTCAGAAGATGGTGACTCATTTGACCAGAGATCCAGTGCCACCCAGTCTGACCATCTCACACTTGCCACATCCAATCCAACCAGTCATCTAATCCCTGTCCATGATGTTGCCCACTCAACGGTTGACGATGTGGAAGACTCTCAACATTACCCAGACATGTCCTCTCCTGTCAATGTCCTCACAGACTTAGCCTTTCCTATTGACAGTCCTCTAGACATTGATGCCCCTGTAACAACTGCTCTGGAAGGTGGCTGTTCAGACACTTCCATTCCAGGTTCCAGACTTCAGGTTGCTTCCACAGGACCTAAACGTCATGTTCTTTGGGACCGTGGGTCAATCAAGCCCCCCAGACATCTTGTTTGTGAGATGAATGACCATGCAGTCGATGAAGCTTCTTTATCTGCTGTGTCAGTTAGTTCCCTGATTCAGTTCTTTTCAAGTGCACTTTCGGTTTAAGTAACAGGGTTATGTGTATGCTATTCAACAGAATGCTTGACTAGTACTTTTGAGGTTACAGGAACAGTGTTTACAATTCAGGGGTGTAACAGGCACCATTGAGTCTGTGTTTAGTTAGGAGTTTGATCGCCTCCTTTCTTTATAAACTCCTTATTGGGAGAGTTTTTGAACTGACAGATATACCCAATTTTGGTCCTGGTATCGTAGTTTTTGTTTACTTTTACCTTTATACACCCATTTTTTTGCTATGTTTTGTTTGGTCTGAGAAATTACTCTTCATATTTAGCAGAATTTCAGGGAGATGTATGTAACGGTATAAACACTTTGATTATTTTGTAGTGAAATTCTTGCTAAAATATGTATTATAGATTTCCTACAGTGTATGGTTTATAAGCGCCCTCTACTGGTTGGCTATAAAAACTAGAAGTTCCCCACAGTCTGTCTAGCTCTCTGCTGTGGTAAATCATACAGTCCGATTATTTTACAAAATTATCATAAAGTATGCTACAAAGCTAATGTGAAATTTATTATAATATACAGTTTATTGTAAAATACACAGTTATGTATCAACATTGTGTTGATAAATAACCGTTGATACATGTTTGGTTTTATATGAGTTGCTCATAAGATAATAAATTCATAAATGCTACTTTCTCTAGATGGCTATACCAGTGGAGGAGCTAACTACATTTTGTTTGTGATGTGAACCACTCATTTTGCAGGTAATTAATTGTGTTATATAAAATGATCAGAGTTAAGTCCGTTACGTTAACGGTCATATATTGTACTGCAACGGTTCTTCGTTGCCATGACGACACAACGTTAACTGCTATTTTTTTGTAAACCATCAGAGGGTGCTGTAGAATAATTTAACATTCCATTTTAACTGCTGTCTGTCTGTATTTTTCTAATTTCTTATTTCATTTATAAAAACGAATAAAAAAATATGTTAAGCTAAAAAAAGGTTAAAAACCAGATTGCATTAAATCCATGTTAATGTTAAAACCACTATAGGATCACATGTTAAAAAGAGTATTGTCTGAAATTGTTCTAAGAAAAGTTTCACACAGTCTGTCTAGCTCTCTGCTGTGATGGCTATACCAGTGGAGGAGCTAACTACATTTTGTTTGTGCTGTGAACCACTCATTTTGCAGTAAAGTTCCACTTCATCCAATCCACTGGCCTCTGAGAGTGTGATTATGACAGGACGGGTCCACAACTGTTACACATATATATATACATATATATACATACATATATATATACATATATATACATACATATATATATACATATATATATATACATATATATATACATATATATACATACATATATATACATATATATACATACATATATATATACATATATATACATATATACA
>JBBPBX010030661.1:0-35041 GCA_038048925.1 Garcialebias charrua
ACATCCAGAGCCCTAAGGAACTCCGGGCGAATCTCATCCACCCCCGGAGCCTTGCCACCGCGGAGCTTTTTAACCACCTCGGCGACCTCAGCACCAGAGATCGGAGAACCCGACCCAAAGTCCCCAGGCTCTGCTTCCTCAGTGGAAGACGTGCCAGTAGGATTGAGGAGGTCTTCGAAGTATTCCGCCCACCGACTCACAACATCCCGAGTTGAGGTCAGCAGCACGCCACCTCCACCATAAATGGTGTTGGTCTCGTACCTCTTTCCCCCCCTGAGACGCCGGATGGTGGACCAGAATCGCCTCGAAGCCGTACGGAAGTCATTCTCCATGGCCTCTCCGAACTCCTCCCACGCCCGAGTTTTTGCCTCAGCAACCACCCGAGCCGCATGCCGCTTGGACTGCCGGTACCTATCAGCTGCTTCCGGGGTCCCACAAGCCAAAAAGGCCCAATAGGACTCCTTCTTCAGCCTGACAGCATCCCTCACTGCCGGTGTCCACCACCGGGTTCGAGGGTTGCCACCACGACAGGCACCAACAACCTTGCGGCCACAGCTCCGATAAGCTGCCTCGACAATAGAGGCGCGGAACACGGCCCACTCGGACTCCATGTCCCCCGCCTCCCTCGGAACGTGTTCAAAGCTCTCCCGGAGGTGGGAGTTAAAGCTCCGTCTTACGGGAGACTCTGCCAGACGTTCCCAGCAGACCCTCACGATACGTTTGGGTCTGCCAGGTCTGACCGGCATCCTCCCCCACCATCGGAGCCAACTCACCACCAGGTAGTGGTCAGTTGACAGCTCCGCCCCTCTCCTCACCCGAGTGTCCAAGACATGCGGCCGCAGATCAGATGAGACGACAACAAAGTCGATCATCGAACTGCGACCTAGGGTGTCCTGGTGCCAAGAGCACATATGGACACCCTTATGCTTAAACATGGTGTTCGTTATGGACAATCCATGACAAGCACAGAAGTCCAATAACAGAACACCACTCTGGTTCAGATCAGGGGGGCCGTTCCTCCCAACCACACCCCTCCAGGTCTCACTGTCATTGCCCACGTGAGCGTTGAAGTCCCCCAGTAGAACAAGGGAGTCCCCAGGAGGCGCACTCTCCAATACCCCCTCCAAGGACTCCAAAAAGGGTGGGTAGTCTGAGCTGCCGTTTGGTGCATAGGCACAAACAACAGTCAGAGCCCGTCCCCCCACACGTAGGCGAAGGGAGGCTACCCTCTCGTTCACCGGGGTGAACCCCAACGTACAGGCACCAAGATGGGGGGCAACCAGTATGCCCACTCCTGCTCGGCGCCTCTCACCAGGGGCAACTCCAGAGTGGAAGAGTGTCCAACCCCTCTCAAGGAAACTGGTTCCAGAGCCAGAGCCATGCGTTGAGGTGAGTCCGACTATTTCTAGTCGGAACCTCTCAACCTCACACACTAGCTCAGGCTCCTTCCCCACCAGAGAGGTGACATTCCATGTCCCAATGGCCAGCTTCTGTAGCCGAGGATCAGACCGCCAGGGTCCCCGCCCTCGGCCGCCACCCATCTCACATTGCACCCGACCCCTTTGGCCCCTCCCACAGGTGGTGAGCCCATGGGAAGGGGGACCCACGTCTCCTCTTCGGGCTGTGCCCGGCCGGGCTCCATGGGTAAAAGCCCGGCCACCAGGCGCTCGCCAGCGTGCCCCACCTCCGGGCCTGGCTCCAGAGTGGGGCCCCGGTGACCCGCGTCCGGGCGAGGGAAAACTTAGTCCATTAATTGTACTCATCATAGGGGTTTTTGGGCTGCACTTTGTCTGAAAAAACTTTGTCTATAAAACAACATTTTTTTTAAATCTCAAATGTCTCATACAGGTCACAGTTTGTAAAGGAAACCCAAATGATTACATTCTGTAAGTTTGAAAAAAATCTGTCTTGTGGATCATGAGTTATTTATAGTTATTTATAAATAGTATCTGTTTACGGTAGCTAACCGCTAACAACAATGCTAAAAGATCGATTTTTTAAAATCTCAAACATGATGATGATGATGATTTATTTGTTTTCTCAGGGACAGTGCACAACAATACATTGACCTACAAAAACAGGAAAGATGCATTGTGCCAGGTTATAGTAATAATACTAATTTCCGCCTGTAGTCCCCGGACAGGTTGATGTTTAACAAGAGTAACGGATTTTTGTAAGTGGATGAGAAAACCATTAAACACAAATACAGACACAATATATACTACATACATATCATACCTCGCCCCTCAAATATACCATACATTAAAAAACTTTCAAAATTTCACCAGTTTTCTCACACACACACGCACTACCAGTTTGTTCACACACACACACACACACACACTCACACACACACATCATATATACATAATCACACTTCTTCAAACAGACCTACAAACTGTACTTTCACTCACACACAGTCATCACTGGTGGGTGCAAACCTGCTTCGATAAAAGCCATTTCCTTGTCAGATGTGCAAACGTTGGGAAACTTGTACATTTTATGATCTCATTAGGCAGAATATTCCACTGACTCATGGCAACAACAGAAAAGACGGATTTAGCAAAAGAGGTCCTACATTTAGGGATGCTGCACTCTCCTCTAGAGGTCGCCCTTGTGACTCGAGTTGTTTTTTCTGAGTTCAATATGACAAACCTTCTTAGAGGAGGAGCAGCCATACCATGGATGATTTTAAAAAGTAGACAGATATTTGCATGGAATATTAAATTGTCAAAGTTTAAAAGATCATATTTGAAAAGAATATGACAGTGGTGATATTGTCTGGATTTCCTATCATGAATTTTTATTGCACTTTTGAACATTGATTCAAGAGGCTTTAGAGCTGTTTTACTAGCCTGTGACCAGCTAGTCATGCAATACAGAAAACGCGAGAAAATCATAGAGTTTAAGTACATATATGATGCCTCAGTAGTAAGAGATCCTCGTATGTACCTGAAGTTCACCAGACTAAATTTTAAAGAGTTGCGCAGTTTCTTTACATGGTTTCTGAAATTCAAGTTTGAGTCAAGGGTAACACCTAAATAGGTGAAGTTGTTTACATTTTTTATTTTTTCCCCATTTATATGGATATCAGGATAATCCAAACATTTATTTCTGTTTGTAAAGTACATTGCAACTGTCTTTTCTACATTTAATGTGAGACAGCAGTTTTGTAGCCAGGCAGCAACCTTTTTCAATTCTCCTGTCAATTTTGTGGCCACTTCTGTTATATTTTTTCCATGAGTGAACAAAACAGTATCGTCCGCATACATGATGATATTAATATCACACATTGAGGGGAGATCATTGATGTATAGACTAAAAAGCAGCGGCCCTAAAATAGAGCCCTGCGGAACTCCCATGGTGCAGTCTTGAAAGGGGGACAGTGTGTGATTTACTCGAACACATTGTTTCCTGCCACTTAGGTATGATGCAATCCAGTTTATTGTCTGACGAGACAGTCCATAATTTGATAGTTTGCTTATTAAAATGCTGTGGGAAACAGTATCGAAAGCCTTTCGCAGGTCTAGGAACACGGCGCCCACTACACCTCCTTGGTCTAGCTTTGATTTAATTTCTTCAAGGAAGTAGGAACAAGCCGTCTCTGTTGAGTATTTTTTTCTGAAACCAAATTGCAAAGGATTTAAAAAAGCTTTGGTTTCAAGGTGTTCAATTAGTTGCTCTGCTACAACCTTTTCAAAGACTTTTGAGATGACGGGGAGGATGGTAATCGGTCGATAGTTACTGACCTCTAGTTTGTCTCCAGACTTATATATGGGCGTGACAATGCCAGTTTTTAATGCATCGGGAAATATACCATCTCTAATAGACTGATTTATTATTTTTGTCAACACTGGGATTAGACTGTCCTTATGGGTTTTTAGAAATATACTATCTAACCCATACAGGTCTTTTGCTTTGCTATTATTAAGTTGTCCAATAATCCTTTCCACTTTTGCATCATTAACAGGTGTTAAACTAAAGGCAGATGCATCACAGACCAGAGAATGGAAAGAGCAAGGTGCCGGAAACAGCTGAGCCAGTCGTTGAACAGAATTAATAAAATATTCATTGAAACATATTGCTAAGGTTACATTATCATTTTGAATAGTATCATTTATTTTAAGCTGCACGTCATGTCGAGTGTTTTTTTCATTTCCAAGAAATTTATCAATGTTTCTCCACAACAATTTACTATTTCCTTTTGCATCTTTAATTAGATTAAGGAAAAAGTTGGCCCTTGTTTTTCTAAGTAATGTGGTGACTTTATTTCTCAGACTTCGATATATTAAATGGTCAGTAGTTAATCTAGTTTTGATAAACTTTTTTAATGAGGCATCTCTTTTCTTCATCAATTCCCAGAGTTCACTATTGAACCATGGCAAGCTTTGTTTTTTTTGTTTTATTTTTTTTGTCTTTGTGTATTTTAATAAAATATTTTTTAAGATTGATGTTAAATCATTACATGCTTTCTCACATGACTTGTTTTCTATTATATCATTCCAGTTTGTTTGCTTTAATTCATTTTCCAATAGAGACGAATCCTTCTTTGAGATAAAATATAAGTTTTGAGTATTTTTTGGTTGATTTTGGTCCCTGTATCTTGTTTTATTTAATTTTCTGACAACTAGTGTAAGGTTATGATCAGATAATCCAGTTATTAAATTATATGTTTTCATTATCCTTTCCGGTTTGTTTGTAAAGATTAAGTCTATGAGTGTTTGAGAAGTTTTTGTTATTCTTGTGGGTTTATTTATGATCTGTTTCATCTGGAAAGATTTCATTATTTCATTAAGGTTCTTTTTGCGTGCTTTATCAACCCAGTTTAGGTTCATATCTCCCATTAGTAGAACCTCTTTTCCTTCAACCATTTTAAGCATTTTAGATAGTTCTGTAAAAAATGTGCTTGTGGCATTTGGGGGGCGGTAAATGGCAATTACAACAAAAGACATTTCAGGAGAAAGCGTAATTGTAACTCCTACACATTCTAATTCATCGTTCTTTATATTGATTTCATTACTTTGGAAACTCTCAAACATCGCATAAAGCTAATCAGTTGTAAATGTCCATACAGTGATTACATTCTGTAAGTTTGATAAAAATCTACGTGGTTCTTGACCTATCTTGCTAACAAACGGCTAACAAACACAGCAAAAAGTAGTTACCTTCAGAGCAGGAGGCCGGGCAACAACATTGTCAGTCCGAGCAGAGGAGGCTTTTTTCGGACACTTGAGCTGGAAATGGTCGTGGGCTCTCTGGAAGTGTCCCTTAGCGGATAAAAGTGGTACTGCACCGTTTTTTGCCAAAATGAAATCTGGTCATATCTGAGCCAAAAATTGGTCTGAAAAATATGGGGAAAAAATCCATAAACAGGTCTCACCTCTCTATAGGTAATAGGGCATGCAAATTAGGCAAAAAACGTGACCTATATTCCGGAATTTACGGTAATACAGATCACTTTGAGCTGTTTCAAAGTTTCTAGTAGAAATGTGTTGTTCATTGACCAGTTTTAAGCCCCCGGCAGAGCTCAGCGTACAGGCAGTACGCCACACTACGCCGTACGTACAAAGAGGCAAAAGCGTAGCCCCGCGTAGCCCCGCAGGGCACGAACGCGCAAAGCTCAAATTTTTTGACCGCGTACGCGATGCGCGTTTTCTCACAATAAACTTCCCCGGCGCCGGACTGTTTTGTATGTTACACAAATGAATTAAATTCCCCTTTTTCATCGCTGATCTGAACTTTTCTTTTGTTTTTTTGCCAAAAGTCAAGTAATCGCTTCCTCCTCCGACTCCATGACTGAAATGAATGAATTTGTCACGATCGAGCGAATAATAACCATGTCCTACCTGGCTGCGCGACGTTCTAAATATTTCCTGGTGGGCTGTGGGCTGCAGGACCAAGGCTCCCTGTTTTTATTTTTTAGAACTTTTTATTAACATATAAAGTTTAGAAACACCACAGCGGCTGCAGCCAGCCAGATCATGCATTTTTTTTGTCTCCCACTCGACCTGTCAATCAATTGAGTAGGCGTGTCAGCAAATGACCAATCAGCGACCTCAGTTTGTCCCGTAGGTAGACGCTCTGCACGCAGCTGCTCAAATTACAACAAGAATTTGGAGTGAAAACGCGAGCATTTAACGCGAGAACAAAAGCAGAGCAGTGCCAGCGAACGCGTGCGCACAGAATGTGTGCGTAGAGTGGCGTACAGGCAGTATGCTGAGCTCTGCCGGAGGCTTTACTTACCTGACATACTAATATTATTAGCATTAGCCAGGCGGAAATGACATAGGTCGCACATGCGTAGTCAGGTCAGTTTTTCACGATCTGAACAAAAATAAATAAACAGATTAAATGTTTACTTTGTACATATACAGCATTCGGATTATGAATCGGCGTAAACCAAAAAATTCAAGATGGCGGCTGAGCAGAGTGGACGTCTTTAGTCGGGCTCCTGCCAGTATTACCTCCAAAAGGAGTATTTGGAGAGCTTTTTTGCGCTGGATGTGCAGAGATGTACAGAGAAGAGCGTTGAAAAAGCTGCGGAAATTGGACTGGAACTTGCGATCCAGAATTATGAATCTACAAGCCAACGTGTCCGTGAGTTTTTGCCGAGAGTTAGCCTAGCGTAGCTACAAACCGGGCTAAACAAAGCTAACCGAGCTAGCTCACCGTATCCGGGTGCTGTAGTTGCAGGCTTTGTGAACAAATAAACCGGAGAATACGCTGATTATTACGAAGAAAAGCGGGCCGGCACGCTGGGGGTGCTTTGTTGCAGTGAAAGAACACAACAAAACACGCTACAGTGGTAGCGCGGTGGTGGGCCAAGTGTCGTATACGCCGCCTGGAACTTTAAGCTGGGCCGGGCACCACGAGTGAGCCGAGCGCCGTGTACGCCGCCTGAAGCGCCGTAGGAGAGCCGGAGGACCGCGGCCTGGAGTTCGAGCTGGGCTGGGAGCCGTGAGAGAGCCGGGGCCAGGCACCGCGAGTGGGCCGAGCGTGAACGCCGCCTGGAGAGTCGTGGGAGAACCGGAGGACCGCGGCCTGGAGTTTCGAGCTGGACGGACCGCCGTGAGCCGGGGGACCGACGCCTGGGGCTGGGAGTCGGAGCTGGACCTGGAGCTACGTGTTGTGCTAACTGGGCTGCATCGGTTCTGGTGGGGATCGGAGCTGGGCCTGGAGCTACGTGCTGTGCTAACTGGGCTGCATCGGTTCTGGTGGGGATCGGAGCTGGGCCTGGAGCTACGTGCTGTGCTAACTGGGCTGCATCGGTTCTGGTGGGGGTCGGAGCTGGGCCTTGAGCCACTGGAGCTGAGTGCGGTGCTGGCTGGACTGCGTCGGATCTAGTGAGCGGACCTCTTCAGATGGTGGATCTGAATGCTGCAGGCTGCTGAAACCGTGAGTTCTGATCTAATAACTGCTGATCTGGGTGCTGCACTGCTGGGCCACACCAATCATCTTTAGGCCTGTGAGCCTCGTGGAAAGACCATGTGGTTCAGTGAATAAACAAAAGACCTGCTACCACTAGATCACAAACTCTGTAAGTATGACGAGAGGTAAAGGACAAAAGTCACCAGTCTCTGTAAATATGAAAAATAGAGGACAAAAGTCACCAGACTCAGAGGGAAACAACTCAGATATGCAAGACTTTAGAGAATCCCTCAACTTTATGGGTAGACAAATAGAAAGTTTAACAGCAAAGATGGAATCCCAGGCCGGTCTGGTTGGAGAAATAAGAGAACTGAAAGAACTGGTAACTAACAAAGACAAGAGAATTGACCTTTCGCAGAAGCCCCGCCCCCTTAGTTACTGTTGCTACGCCCGTCAAGCTTTCTGTAGCCGGTGAGTGTTAGCGCGTCATGACGGGGATAGCTTGTATACCAGTGCGTGTTAGTGACTCATTTTGGAGCAATACCAGCGCAATATCCTCCAGATCAAGGCAAAAGGGGTTACAATATGCAGTGGAGGGATATATTCAAAATATTACAGTACGTTACGAAGGAGACACAACGATCCTTGAGGCTAAAGCATACCGGTCTCAAGCAAAATCTGAGAAACCCCATGACCTTTACCTCAAATGCAACCAGAATACGCTTGTGGACCAGTCCTGCTCCTGCACTGCAGGGTAAGTTTTCTTTTTCAAGTTCTATTTTTTGTTAGTTAAGTACTGTAAAAGTCAAATTTATTAAGTAATACCGGTAAGTTAGCTCGGTAAGTTAAGCTAGTAACTGTATTCAGAGCAGAGGCTAGCTTGTTACTCTGTTCATGGATCTACCTTAGATTATATGTTTTTATTATATATTATATATATTATTTATTATTATATTATAGCACTCGTGCATTTATTGTAAGTAGTTGTAATCAAACATGTTCAACCCCCACAATCTCAACAGACATTAGTAGTGTGGATGACAAAAACACTTCATTGAACTAGCTTTTACTGATACATATTTGAATCATTGTGACAACAAAAGTTTACCTAAGTTTGAAGTTTAAATAAAAATAAAGAAGTATTTTAAGACATTTGAGTGTGCAGTATTAATCAACCCCTAAACATAGTATTTTGTGGTGCATCCTTTAGCTTTTATAACTGCCAATAAATGAGTTGTTAAGTGCTGACAAACTTTCCACACCTCTAGTCTCGGATTTTAGTCCATTTTCCCTGTGCTGTTTGGAAAAAATTGAATGAAAAACTTTAAATGATAAAACATTAAAATGATTGGGGTGTTGAATAATTTCGATTGCAGGTGTAGCTAGTTACATTATTGTCAAAAGCATTAAATAGAGCTTATGCTACTGTTTTCTTAAAACAGGTTACCAGGTTTTTGCTCACATATTGTGGGCCTTATGCAGTGGCGGATCTACCATTCAGGCGAACGAGGCCGGGGCCTGGGGCCGCCAATGAGCAGGGGCCGCCAATGAGCAGGGGCCGCCAATAAGCAGGGACCCCAGCCGTCACCTACATCCTTAACATTGCTCCTGCTTGTTAATGTACGTTTAACATAAAAATAATTATAGTTACGATGAAAACTATCTTTAAAAACGCAACAGAAAAAACGGTTGAGTTCTGTACCCCCCTACTAAAATGGACTATTCCGTCATGCGTCATGACGTCACCCACTAATCCAGGAAGTACTGTATGCTCGCTGCTGTTTTGTGTGAGAAGGAAGCGGGAGACAGGAGACAGAAAAGCGGAGCTGAAAAACGTAAAAAGCGTCAAAAAACAATAACGTATGTTTCTTCACTACCGAAAGTGACAACCTTTTTTAAATGGGTCGAATTCTAAAACTTCATCAACTGCTAATGACGGTCACGAGCGGCAGCGGCCCATTTAAAAGTGTGGCGGAACCGGACATCAGGATCCAGGCACCGAGGCAGTGACTCAAGATGAAGATAAAGTATTAAAGCAAGATGAGGTACGAGGTTTAGAAATTATTTTGTAGGTTGGGTAAAAGAAATCCTAACAGTAATCAGCTGAGACAACCACTATTTTCACGTTTTCTTTCTGTATCAAAATATTAAAAGATATTCGACCTAAATCTTCTGAATTAAATAGGAGAGAGGGGATTATATATTTTACCTACTTTAGCTCTCTGCCCTGCTTGCTTAGTATACAGTATTATTAAATTATTCGGACTTTACATTGAATAGAATAGATCTAAAATATTCCACAGTTATCTATAAAAAAAAATTCTCAACCATTTTACAAAATATTTGACTGTTAAAACTTCATCAGACTATCATTGTTTTGTTATTTGGTCCATAGTCCCTCCATTAAATACATTATAAAGCACAACTTATAGCTTTCAGAGTAATGCAAAAATGTGTTTTTTAATAATGACAGGTTTGCTTTGGACAGAAATGCCACTGTTAGTTTAAAACAACAGAATCAAAAGGCTAGGATTGCTAAATTAAAATGTTATCTAAAATGTAAAAATTGATATAAATGAAAAGTGACATTCCCTGATGCATGCTCAATAATCCAGGTGGAAAAATCTGTGACATTATTTGAGTCATTTAGTTTACAGTAAGTCTTACAGTCTGTGTAAGTTTTAAGGTTTAAAAAGAAGTCAAAACTTCCAGTCTTAATTATGGAAACTTGGATAAATGAGAGCCTTCACATGTGTTAAATGTAATAATGTCTTATTTTTTCTTTTATTTCCTCCAACACTAACATTTGTTGTTTTTTCAGATGCAGTCTTTAAACATGCATCATTAAAGACCAGAAACAAGACAGAAGACAACTTTCATAGAAGTCCAGCTGAATAATCAAGGTAATTCATGATCACTTAATGCTGTAAAAAGTGTCTCATGCCTGGACATCTTGCTGTTCATATCAAGCCAGTGTGTGAATTCATCTCAAAATACCACATCTCAACTACACACACTCACTTTTTCACATTGATCTAACAACTGTTCCCTGTTACAGAATATGTAATATAACGTTAAAAGAATTAAAGTTGTGAAAATCTTATAATTTAGGAAAATATATTTCTACTGTATTGCTCACATCTACCCTCTCTATTTGTTTGTGTTTATTTAGTGTTGTTGAATTTTGGTGTAAGACTTGATTTAGAGCCTTTTATTGCAATAATAAAACATCCATCCATCCATTTTCTTCCTCTTATCCGGGGTCGGGTCGCGGGGGTAGCAGCCTAAGTAGGGAGGCCCAGACTTCCCTCTCCCCAGCCACTTGGAGCAGCTCCTCTGGGGGAATCCCAAGGCGTTCCCAGGCCAGCCGAGAAACATAGTCCCTCCAGCGTGTCCTGGGTCTTCCTCTGGGTCTCCTCCCGGTGGGACATGCCCGGAACACCTCACCAGGGAGGCGTCCAGGAGGCATCCTAACCAGATGCCCGAGCCACCTCAACTGGCTCCTCTCGATGTGGAGAAGCAGCGGCTCTACTCCGAGTCCCTCCCGGATGACTGAGCTTCTCACCCTATCTCTAAGGGAGAGTCCAGACACCCTGCGGAGAAAACTCATTTCAGCCGCTTGTATCCGAGATCTCGTTCTTTCGGTCACAACCCAAAGCTCATGACCATAGATGAGGGTGGGAACGTAGATCGATCGGTAAATTGAGAGCTTTGCCTTTTGACTCAACTCCCTCTTCACCACGACAGACCGGTACAGGGCCCCTTTACAAAGGTTTGCCTGGGGCCCCAAAATGTCTAAGTCCGCCACTGGCCTTATGCACACCGTGGACCTGTGCCGTGCAAGAAATGCTGACATCTCATGCACAAGCCAGCCCCAGCAGTGGCACAAAGCCAGGGGGAAGAAAATTCATGGACAACCTGTAAGCAGTGTGGTGGTAGCCAAGGCCAAAGTGAACCGCAAGCGGAAACCCATCATGTCCAGTTTTATCCACAATAAGTATGTTTTTTTTCTTCACCTATACTACAGCAACATTGTTAGTCACACTGTTCAGTGTATTCCTGTGCACTGTGACATCAGACAATACTCACCTCCAAATTATTTTTTCATAGGAAAGAGTTAGGTACAGGAGCATATAGTCTACTGAGGGAGATGTCAGATGCACCCATAAGCTATATCACAGATGCCTCTGCACCAGAGGTTGAAGTTGGAGGCAAGAAGTATGCTGTGGGGTGCGGACTAAGCCACCAGGTGAGAAGCACAGATTTGAAACCCAGTCTTCAAGTAGCACTTCTTGATGTTGTGCAAAAAACAAATCTCTTCAGGTTTGTTGTTTCATTAAAAAAAGCAATTTACATATTATAATAAGGTGCTTGCTTATGTGATAAAAAGAGAAAAATAATTTGCATCAGGCTGACAGATACAGTAATATAGACATAAATACATTGAGGACTGAGCCACATAGTATCCAGAAATCTTTATTTGTCTAGCATCTTCCACAGCTCATGTAAACAGACAGCTTAACAGTGGTGATTAAAAAAACATGTTAAGTGTAAGTCATGTGATTTACTAATGGATGCTACTACTGTCCCTTCAGTATGTGTGGCTGGAAGTTTGAAAGCATGCTTACCACATACCAGATGTGATTTATGATTCCTAATCTTGTGTTAGGAATTTTACCAGACACTATCTTGAACTTTTTTATTTTAGCAATAGCCCGCTCTATGTGCACCCTGTGCTTTGCAATACGCTTTGTCTCCAGAACATCTCCTGCTGGCATTTGCCTCTTGGACCTCGAAAATGGTGGCATGTTTAACTGCAGTCCGATTGCTTTAATTTCATCCTCAATCAAAAAACCCTTATCAGCCATTACGCCATCCCCTTTTTGCAAATAGCCATTGTCTATAAGTGTCTCTAGTAAGGGGATGATTCCACACTGTCTGACAATCTCCTTGTCAGACATGGATCCTGTGAAGAGAACAGATGAAAAAATGACAGCACCACGGGGGTCACAGGCAACGAGTGATTTCAGGGTGTTGGTGTTTTTGTAATTTGAAAAGCTCTGACTTTGTAACACCAGTGATGTTGGCCTTTCTATTTTCAGCTCTGTGCAGTCTAATATAGCAAATGTAGATGGGTAGTCGGCTTTGTAGGTTTCAGGCATGTTTTGCATAATGACGTCTCTGTGAGGCCAAATGGGTAATTCACCCAAAATATCAAACATATAATGAATCCATGAATTGAAAATATTACTTGCTGCTTGCATGTGTATATTAAATCTAAATGCAAGGCTTTTCAGATCTTCGTTGTTGCGGAGTTTAATTAAAACAAACAGCAGCTGACTACGAAGGGGCATCTCCCTAATGTCCCAATCATTACGTTTGTATGTTAGGGGTACATTTACTTGAGCGGCGTGGGGATCATTTTGGATGTCAAATATTGTGCACAGTTGGTTGAATCGTTTGTATGTAAAGCCAGTACTGTATTCAAACATTTTTGGGATTTTACTGCTTTCAAGGAGTTCAGGTGTCAGACTTTTCTTTTTAAGTGTGTCAATTTGTGCTTTCAGGTTTTGTATTTCAGTTTCTTGTAATGTCAATTTCAATTTCATGTTGTTGTTTTCCTCTTCTAATTTCTTTTCCTTCTCCGTCCCCTGCTCCTCTTCCATCTCCTGCACCTCTTCCGTCCCCTGCTCTGGGGGTTGCTCTGGACTATCTGTAAAGAAAAAAAGTTGCATTTTAATGATAATTTATATTTTTCATCTTTTACAGCTGCCACTTATTGTCCAAATTGATCTTGGAGCAGCTCCTGTCAGCCAACCAGATGACTTGCCCAACTTTCCTCTGCCGCACCAAGCCACCAGCTTCTGCACTGCTCTGAATGAGAGTGCCACGCAACATTACACAGAACTGAGCATTTCATTGGCTGATTCTATCACTCTGGAAAGGGAAACTAGAGCACAGAGCACAAACTATTTGTGGTTCCATGCAAGGTCTGCCCGAATCACATCAACTTCATTTAAAAGAATCTGCTCTAGAAGAGCCGACCATGAAAAACTTGCTACAAGCTTAAAGAGTGCAGCAGCAGTACAAACAAAGGCCATGAAGAGAGGTGTAGAACAAGAGCCCAATGCAGCCATACATTACACTATTCTCACAGGTAATCAAGTGTATCCATGTGGTTTTGTTGTAAATCCCCATGCCCCACATCTTGGTACATCACCTGACCGTAAGGTGGTAGAGAGGGCAGGGAGTGAACGCCCAAGCTATGGGCTTTTAGAAATTAAGTGCCCTTCTAAGAACAGCTTCACAGAGTGCCCCTACCTTTACAAGCAGGCAGATGGTACCTATAAACTAAAAGAGTGTCATGCCTACCATTACCAAATAATGGGTCAGCTTGGGCTCACAGGTATGTCATGGTGTGATTTCTTTATTAAATGTGAAGAGGACTACCACCTGGAAAGAATACACTTTGATGTTGCAAAATGGGAAGAAATGAAGAGCAAGCTTGATGTATTTTTCTTTGACTACTATGTAACATGCCAGTGAAATAAATCAGTTATTTCAGTACTTTTGGATTTTGTTCCATTGCATTCGACATTGTTGTATGATTGTTTGTTTCAGCCTCTCAGAGTGAATGTTATAATAAAATGAGAGAGATTCACTGCCAGAAATTTATTTCTGCGTATTCCATCATTCAGCACAATACAGAGAGTTTAGATATCCAGGGCAGCCTTACAATCATTTTAAAACAGTACTAATTAACAATATACATCTCACTCACCATAGTCATCAGCATGCTGTTGACTCTCTTCTTCATCATCATCAGCACAAGATGTGGAGCTGGAAGCATTCGGCTCAATGAAACTGCATCTGTATACACATTTTGTACATGATTGTTATTGATTAAACCTGCAAGTTGGTAAACATGTTCTTATTTACAGTGACTTAAGTGCAATATACAAGTATTCAATTCCCATTTACTACTGTATTTTTTAATTGTCTATTTACCTGCTGCTCTTTAAAGTGGTGTAACATTAAGTGCAACTAGCCATAGTTATGTAGCTAGTGTATTTTAAATATAATATAACTAGCATGAAGGCATACCGATGTTTGGGTGGCTTTCGACAGCCTCCAAGTTGCTCCCTGGTCTGGTTCTGCACTTGTAATGCAACTACTGGGTTGGGATACTCAGGGGTGGGCTTTCCATTTACAAAATGCTAAATGACAGATATAAAAAAAAACGATTCAAGATGCTTGTTAAAAGAGAAAATGTTAATTAGCTAGTCAAGTTTATGTAGTGAAACTGACTAAACATGATATCGTATAGGGTTCACAGCATCGAGACCCGACAGTGAACTAATGTAAACATTCGCTAAAGTTAGCTAATGCTAATGAGCTTACTAAACGTAAGAGGGTAATCTTCTAAAAATTATATCCAAAATAATACACAACAATGAATATTAATAATAACCTTTCTTGAAATTATAATTATTACTTCTAGAGCAGGACAGTCACAATGAATGTTTGTCTTACCTTTGAGCATACATACGAATGCTTGTTTATCTTCGAGACATTAAGCTGGGAGTGAGGCCTTCCACACTGTTTTATCCATTGTTGACACCGTTCCAGTTGTGTTTTCGGCTTTGGGAAGGGAAAAAACAAGACTCCACCAGACAAACTCTTGGGATACCTGCTGTCTGATTTACACAATCCATAGGCGCATCGCTTCACCATCTTGTAGAATGTCGGACCTAGCTTACATAGCCGGAGATGCTAGTGACGTGTGATTGGACAATGGCCGGTTGGGGGCGGGGTTTTGCGAAAGGTCAATTGCAGAATTAGAGCAAAAAATAGAGGTTTTAGAACAATTCACAAAGCAGGAAAACGTGGTGATCTCAGGACTTGATGTTAGTAAGTGTCGGACACGTCAAAGAGCTCCTAATAACAATGATCCAAATGAGTATGAATCTCAGGAAGAACAGGAGAGTCTGGAGAAACTTGTAGTTACTTTTTTACAGGACATGAACATGGACATAAAATATGGGGACATTTCGTTCTGTCACACCCTGCCCAATAATTCACCAAGATTCAAACCGTCAGTGGTCGTTAAGTTCATTGGCAGGAATACAAAAAACTATGTCATGCAAAATAGAAGAAATCTGCAAGGAACAAACGTTTACATAAATGAACATCTTACCAAGAAAAATGGAAAAATTGCAAAAGAAGCAAGGTGGTTAAAAAACAAAGAAAAAAATAGCATCAACATGGACTAGAAATGGATACGTCTTTATCAAAGCAAAGGAAGGGTCTCAGCCTAAAATGATAAAAGAACTGACGGCTCTGGATCAGTGTTGTTTTTGACAGCCATTTTGATATTAGTTTTAGTCATAGTCTTTTAGACTAAAATACTTCTTAGTTTTAGTCTGTTTTAGTCATTTCTATATTTAATGGTTTTAGTTCAGTTTAAATCGACAAAAACTTAAAAAATTTAAGTCCAGTTTTAGTCTTAAAAAAAAAAACATATTAGTCAGCTAAAAAAAGTTAATTTTGGGTTTAGTTCCTCTTTAAAGTATGTTGAACAAACAGGCAACACATAGGCACAATATTATTTTCACTTTTGCAGGCATGACAGCCGATAAAAAAAGTTCAAGTCCACAATATTTGGGTTGTCAAGGCCAAAAAAAAAATGACACTGGGTAAAAAAAAAAATGAATAAATGAAAAAGAAGGGAATTGTATCTGTATTATAGTTCAGAAAGTCTATTTTTTTTATTTTTAGCTCGTTATTCTATTGCACAATTCATAATCCAAATCAAAATAATAATAATGATTTTAACTGTTTTATTATTTGTTTTATTGACATTTAATTCTGTTGCACCTTGTAGCACTTTGAGATTTTCATTAATGAAAAGTGCGTTATAAATTGAATTCATTATTATTATTATTATAAATGGAGCACTGAGTTTGTCACTGAAGATTATAGAATTTATCTGACAATACTTTATGCAGTTATTCTAAATCAAGTCAGGTGTTTTGTCGACCAGTCATCATCTCGAAGGGAGAGATAGTTTTTATTTTAATCACGATGGTTACTGAACAACACGATAAAAATCCACTTTTTGGATGAGTTTTGTACCTGGATGTGACCAACGCTGAAATAACTTCATTTATTTACTCTCTGAAGAAAAAGAATGGCTTTTTCTCTTGTGAGTGTGTAAGGAGTCACGGCTGAGTTCTTAACTCAAGTAGTCATGGGAGTTGTAGTTCTTTCCCTCTGACCTATCACAGTGTCTCTACACAGCCCCGACAACCAATCACAATACATAAACAAACGCCACGGCCATTTTGAAAAGAAAGAAGCTATCAGTTAGCAAAAGTTTCCGGACTTTTCAACACATAAAAACGCTTATAAACAGAGCAGTAAAATTCTGAAATATAGCAAATCACATTCTACAGGTACACCAAGCTCAACGCTCAGCAACACAGCGATTCAACTGTCGAAAACAACGACGGACTCTCTCGGAACCGTTCGGTCCACAGCAGATCCACAAACCAGGAGCAGAAATAGTTTCTGACAGCTTCAAATGCAATAACTACACAACAGCACTTACTCGCAGTTGTTATAAATTAGCTTATTAGGCAAAAAGTTGACGCGGAGGTCAAACGTGAATGCGCTATTCTGTGGCAAGTCAGCAGCAGTGAGTCCACTCCAAACAGAACCAGAAACAGAACCTGACCCACGCCACACAGCAGCGACATTTCTATAACCCAAACAGCTTCAAACAAGGACAGGATTATAAAAAAAAATACATACATTCGGTTCTTCTCTTCTCTCACAGTTGGGTTAAATACAAAATAAGTCCATAAATCTTTTCTGAGCTGGCGGCCGGCCGGACACCGACCGAGCCCCTTCGTGTAAAACATGCTGCAGCATCTTCCATGGTCCAGTTTGAAAAGGAAGTCACATGTGAGCGGCTGAGCGCGCAACGCGTGGCCGTGCTGCAGCTGCATCAACACTGCGGTGGTGGGCGTGACCAAACAGCTGACTTTCCGACACAATATAATTATGAGCAGATGAAATATAAATTATTGACGACCACCGACTAACATTTTCGTTCAGTCTCGTCTAGTCAACGAAAACTCACACAAATTTCGTCACGTTTTAATCATTAAAGAGCAATGATTATTTAGTTACTGTCTCGTTATTGTCATGAAAAAAAGGGGCGTTGACGAAAAATTTACGTCAGAATTTCGTCAACGAAAACAACACTGCTCTGGATGAATTCAGGAGATGAAAATTACAAATCAATGAAACAACTCACAATTGATAAAATATACAGTGAAATGAACAAATACATTAGAACATGACAACATACGAAGACTCAGAAGCTAAAATATATAATGTTGAAAATGTGATTGATGCAAATTTTTTTCCTGTAATAAAAGATAGCGAATATTATAATGAAGAGCAGTTTAATGACATCAATATATCAAATGGAGTTCTCTCCATTATTCACTTTAATAGCAGAAGTATAAATGCAAACATATCCAAAATAACAGATTACTTAAAACAATTAAATAGAACTTTTACGATAATAGCGCTGTCAGAGACATGGCTTAATGATGATAACACAAGTAATATTCACATCGAGGGGTATGAATTATATCATATGAACAGAAATAATAAAAGAGGTGGTGGTGTCGCACTATTTGTCAATAATGAAATAAAATGTAAATTAAATAATGAAATGTCAATAATAGTTGATAATATTATGGAAATGATAACAATAGAAATTATAAACAAAAACGATAAAAACATAATAATAAGTTGTGTATATAGATCACCAGGAGCAAATATAGAAATATTCACTGATAAAATCTTGGAACTAATGGAGAAGAGTTTTAATAAAAATATTTTTTTGTGTGGAGACTTTAACATTGATATGGGAAATAAAACAGATTCAAATAACATAAGCACATTTATAAACTCAATGTACAGTTTAAATATGTATCCATTGATATCAAAGCCAACAAGAATTACAACTCATAGTGCCACAATAATTGATAATATTTTCACAAATATAACAAATGGGGATGTGATAGGTGGTATCTTAACGACCGACTTAAGTGATCATTTACCAGTTTTCACAATCTTTAAAAATGATCAAAATATCACAAAAGCAGTCACAACGAAGAAAAAGATCATAAACACATCAAAAAAAGTTTTGGAAAAATTGAAAGAGGATCTGGATAAACAAGACTGGAATGATGTGTATGTTGATGATGCGAACAGAGCATATGATGAGTTTATGAATATCTTGGAAACCCTGTATGTAAAGAATTGTGTGCAAACAAATTACACAAAGAGAAATACGAATGATCAACCATGGATGACAAAAGGGTTAAGAAATGCATGTAAAAAAAAGAATTATTTGTATTCATGTTTCTTGAAATTACGAAGTCAGAGCGCAGAAGAAAAATATAAAAAGTATAAAAATAAATTAGTAGGGATTATAAGGAAACATAAGAAAGAATATTATAGTAAATTATTAGATAAAACTAATGGTGATATGAAAGCAACATGGCGAGTAATGAATGGTGTACTGAAGAATCATAAAGCAAAAACTGGTATTTCAAAATATTTTGTAAAAGACAACGATGAAGTTCATGATGAAAATGAAATTGTTAATGGATTTAATCAATATTTTGTAAATGTTGGATCAAGCCTTGCAGCTAAGATACCAAAAGTAGATAAAAATATGATCCACTCAATTACAGGTTGTGCAAATAGTATTTTCCTAAATGGAACTAACAAAGAGGAAATAATGAATGTAGTAAAACATCTTACAGACAAGAGATCGAAAGACTGGGTGGACATGGATATGATGTTTGTAAAGGACATAATGAGCCATATTATTGAGCCGTTCACATACATATGTAACTTATCATTTTCAACAGGAATTTTTCCAGATAATATGAAAGTAGCTAAGGTCGTTCCTCTTTTTAAAAATGGTGATAAATGTGTATTCAACAATTATAGACCTATATCCTTGTTACCACAGTTTTCAAAAATTCTTGAAAAACTATTTGTGAACAGACTAGACCAATTTATAGATAAACAAAATATTCTAAGCAACAGTCAGTATGGGTTTAGATCAAAAAACTCTACATCAATGGCTCTCATGGAACTAATGGAACAAATAACTACTGCTGTCGATCAAAAACAACATTGTATCAGTATTTTTGTTGATTTAAAAAAAGCATTCGATACTATTGATCACACCATTCTCCTTGAAAAACTGAACAAATATGGTATTAGAGGACCAGCATTACAGTGGGTATCTAGCTACTTAAAAAATAGGAAACAATTTGTACAAATAAATGATGTAAGATCTGACCTCTGTAATATCACATGTGGAGTTCCCCAAGGCTCTGTACTTGGACCAAAGCTTTTTATTTTATATGTGAATGACTTGGTAAATGTGTCAGGACTCCTTAAATGTGTACTTTTCGCTGATGATACCACTTTTTTCTGTTCAGGTGAAGATATAGAACAAATGTTAGAATTGATAAAGACAGAATTTGTCAAGATACAAACTTGGTTTAAAATAAATAAATTATCATTAAATCTAGAAAAAACTAATTACATGATATTCGGTAATAAAAAGAAAACTGTTGATGTTCCACTCAAAATTGAGGATGTTGAGATTTGTAGAGTGAATGAGGTGAAGTTTTTGGGTGTTATCATTGATGACAAACTGACATGGAAACAACACATAAATTCTGTAAGAATAAAAATAGCTAGATCGATAGCAGTACTGTACAAAGTCAGAGACCTATTAAATGATAAAGCTCTGTATTTATTGTATAACACAATCATTGTTCCACACTTAATCTATTGTATTGATGTTTGGGGGAAAGCGTGTAAAACAATCACAAAGCCTATTTTTGTATTACAGAAAAGAGCTGTAAGAATTATCACTAGAAAGCATTACCGTCATCCATCAAGTACATTATTTTATCAACTAAAATTATTGAAGTTCCATGATTTGGTAGACTATAATATTTTATCAGTTATGTATAGAGCTCAAAATAATGCATTACCTTTAAATATCCAAATGCACTTTGTTAAAAGACAAAGTTGTTATAATCTTAAGGGAACAGAGTTGTTTGTAAAACCACAATTCAGAACCAGTTTGAAGGGACGTTCTACCTCAATCCAGGGAATTAGATTATGGAATGGCTTGGAGAATGTAGTTAAAAATGCCAAGTCAATGTTTACATTTAAAAAAATGATCAAAACAAATGTGTTAAAAAAATATGTGTGAAATAGCGTAATGTGTATTGTATTAGTTAAAAAATTAGAAAGAGTTAGTCATTTTGTACTGTTAGTTAGAAAATTAAAAAGAGTTAGTAATTTTGTACTGTTGGTTGAAGAATATTATTGTTTAACCTGACTGTTGGAAAAAGTTGGTTGAAGATTATTATTGTTTACATGGTTTGACTACTGTTGTTTAATCTGATTGTTGGAGATAAGGGGCAGATATAATAAGATTTATTCTTCTTTCTGCCACCTTTCATTTTTTTACATTTTGTACACTATCATTATGAGATTGCCTTGTATTGTTTCTTTTGTAAAAAAAATGAACAAATTTAATAAACATAAACATAAACCACCTGTTTTGTTCTGATTACAATTATTTTGAATTGTGCCGAATAAACAAAAATATTCTGAATGGGGCATTTACATTATGCATTTTTATTCTGAATAGCCGTTTAATCCGATTACTTATGTCTCGGCATGGATGGGGAGGCGAACATCGGTACAATGAATCACTAACCTTCTGTCTTGATGGAGTAACAGGTACTGTTATCACACTGGTGCCGATGACGAGTAACAGCAGCAGCGGAGCAGAATAAATTGTTTAGGTCCAAAAGGGAAGATCCGGTTCCGAGATCCAAGAGGGGAAGCAGGGGTTCATACACAGTGAGGCAGAGAGCAGAACAGAGCCAAAAAAGAATCCAGAATCGTGGTCGAGAGAGGGCACAGAGTTGTTACCATAAAGCAGAAAGCAGATCAATCCAAGAAGAGCAGGAAATGTGAGGAGTCAAAAACAGGCAATGTTCAGAAACAAGGCAGAGGTCAAGACTGGGTATCCTAGATTTATACTACTTTGCAGGTTCAAGAATCTGGCACTGAATGAAGGTGAACAGGGAGCTTAAGTAGGGAGGTGCACAGGTGAACTACCGTAGATGAGGGCTAATTGCAGACTGAGCAGAGGTGGCATGGTGCAGAGAGACAAGAGTTGAGGAAGGTGACAGGCATTACTGGGCTGAATGGGCTGAATAATGAAAACTAAAGACAGAACTGTGGACAGAAGGGCAAAACATGACATGTCCATGCAAACGCTATTGTAACATTTGATAACTCACAGGCCTGGAAAAGGTAGTTCGGCCATATATTTTTGCTATGAAAGTTTAAAGCTATATTTAAAAAATTAAAGATATCTCTTTTGATTATCATGGTTTGGAGAAATACAGGTAACCCTCGAGTTACGTCAGGGTTCCGGACCTAAGATTGTGACTTAGGTCGATGTTGTCGTACCTCGCGGACCAAAAACACGTGCCGATCGTAGGTCCGCGTTTCTGACATAGGTCGCGGCTATACCGCTAACGGAGCTCCGCACACACATTTAACGGCATGAGACTGAACAAGCGGACATACTAGGCCATAAACATGCACAGAACTTTACATGTACAGTAAATGAATACAATAAATAAAAAATATACAGTACTGTACACTGTAATTTCTTACTTTGAGCTGGTCAAAGCCTGCCTTCGTCTTTTAGCATTAGCTCTTGCACCCGTCCGAGCTCCCCCAGCTTCCTTACGCTCCACACGCACACACGTGGTCAAAACTGTTTAAAAGAAGGACTGTTAGCTTCTTAACTTCATACATTTGGAGCCAGAAAAAAAAAACTTACTGAAAGCCGTTTCTCCGCGATGTTCCTCCATCCAAAACAAGCTGCTCGGCGTTAGCTGCTGTTAGGCCCCGCCATTAGCAGCACTTGTTAGCATGTCAGTTCATTCAAAAAGGCTGTCGGCTTTGTATCTCCGCGTTAGCTCGGTGTCCCCCGACATCTTAGGCTGCCAGGCGGACATTTGCGGCGAGCTCCCGGCCGCAGATGGCCCCTCCGCGGCATGTCGGCTCGGTGTCTTCGCCTGTGTTAGCTGCTCTGTTAGCTGCTGTCGTTAGCATGTCGGGCGGCGTTGTGGGAGCGATCGCGGGGCGATCGGCGGCTGCTCCTCCGGGCCTGAGACGTCCACAGAGTTGACCGAGTGTTTCCAGCTAATTTATCCGTATGAGGCAACCCTGATCGGACACACGGTCCTCCAGAGCCAGCTGACAGGAGCCTCTATGGCGGAGCTCCATTGACCGCACTTGGGAATTGTAAAATGGCGACCGGAAACGACCGGAAGTTGCGTAAATACGATAAAATTGTAATAAAAACATAATATTAATAATTATACTTTATTTATAAAGCCATTTAAAACAACCACAGCTGCAACAAAGTGCTATACACATGAAATTAATAACATTTATGAAAAGCATCACATCTGTCCTCCCTGCCTCCCTGGATCCCTTCCAATTTGCATACCGACCTAATCGCTCAACCGACGATGCCATCTCCTCTGCCCTCCACACAGCTCTCACACATCTGGACACGAAGGACTCTTATGTTAGAATGCTGTTCATCGACTTCAGCTCGGCATTCAACACCATCATCCCCCAACAGCTCATCCATAAACTGGACAGTCTGGGGCTGAACACCTCAATGTGTAACTGGCTGCTAGACTTCCTGACCGGGAGACCACAGACAGTACGGATCGGGAGTAACACATCTAGCACCATCACATTGAACACAGGGGCCCCACAAGGATGTGTGCTGAGCCCCCTTCTATTCACCCTGCTAACACACGACTGCACACCATCGTACAGCTCCAACCACTTCATCAAGTTTGCGGACGACACAACAGTGGTAGGTCTCATCAGCAACAACGATGAGACGGACTACAGGAACGAGGTGAGCCGCTTGGCCTTGTGGTGCGGACACAACAATCTCACTCTCAACGTGGAGAAGACAAAGGAGATTGTCGTGGACTTCAGGAAGAGGGATGCACAACATGCCCCTCTGACCATCAACAGCACCGCAGTGGAGAGAGTGGACAGCACCAAGTTCCTGGGAGTGCACGTCTCGAAGGACCTGTCCTGGAGCAGGAACACTGCAGCACTGGCCAAGAAGGCTCACCAGCGCCTCTACTTTCTCCGCAAGCTGAAAAGGGCTGGAGCTTCAACCCCCATCATGTGCACCTTCTACAGGGGTGCCATAGAAAGTGTCCTGACCAGCTGCATCACGGTGTGGTTTGGTGCATGTACTGCATCATGCCGCAAGAGCCTCCAGCGCATCGTGAGAGCAGCTGAGAAGATCGTCGGCACCTCCTTGCCCTCACTGCAGGACTTACACAGCAAACGCCTCACTCGGAAAGCCCACTGCATGGCAGGTGATCCCACACACCCACTACACAGCCGCTTTAGACTGCTGCCATCAGGGAGGAGACTGAGGAGTCTCCAGGCTCGTACCAGCAGACTGAGAGACAGCTCTGTTCATCAGGCAGTCAGAATGCTAAACACTCTGCCTGCTCTGCCTCCCCTCCCATTTGAACTGCCTTAACACAAAAAACTTTCTCACACATTACCACTCAACACAAAGTTTTTAACACTGGACCCTGTGTCATCAAACGGGTTATTCACTAAACTCTCGGTCATGTGCTCATTCAGTTTGCACTACTTCTCATATTTGCACTAATGTTTGTATTACATTACTGCCTATAGTCATACTACTGTTTACATTCACTGTTTACATTTATTAATATGGTTTACATTTATTACTACTGTTTTACATTTATTACTACTGTTTACATTTACACTACTTTTATATCTACACTACTGCTGATACATATACAGTGTTGTCTGACTTGTTGGGTGGCCGTGGTGTAGTGGTAAGGGCAGTCGTCTCCCGATCGGAAAGTTGGCGGTTCGACTCCCGGGACCCGCACCATGTGTCGTTGTGTCCTTGGGCAAGACACTTAACCCTGAGTTGCTCCCGGTAGGACTGGAAAGCACCTTGCATGGTAGTCTGCCGCCACCGGTTTATGAATGTGTGTAGCATTCAATATATGTGTAGCACTTTGAGATTTTCAGTAATGAAAAGTGCGTTATAAATTGAATTAATTATTATTATTATTATTATTATTATAGCCTTATCTAAGGATGCCAAATGTGCCTTATGTGCCTTACTGCATATGCCACTTTGCCTCTATACCAACATCAACTACCTCATACATATACTGTGTACATTAACTCATATGCTGCTGTGCCACTCTTTGCAAATGTCAATGCTAGAACCTTCAGTTTATTTTATAGATATACTTTTTATACTACTGAAAAAACTCAGGACAGTATTACACTTTTATTATTTCATTTTATGCTTATGTTCATTGGGTGTTTGGTGTTTTAGGGGTGTTTGGTGTTTCAGTGTTGGTGTAAATTTTCATACTTTTATACTACTATGAAAAAACTCAGGACAGTGTTACACTTTTACTATTTTATGCTTATGTTTATTAAATGTTTTAGTGTTTAGTGTTTAGATGGTTACTGTTGCACCGAGGGACTGAGAGAAACGCAATTTCAATCCTGTGTATGTCCTGTACATATTGCAGTTCTGACAATAAAGTTGACTTTGACTTTGACTTAAACACAAAAAATATATATATATATTTCATATTTTTATTAAATATGATACAATCGTAAGTCTGAATTGCCATAGGCCGTGGGTGACGTAGGTCGAGGGTTTCCTGTAGTTTACATCGAAGGTGAAGCTGTCATTTCTAACCCATGCCTGTGCCAGGCCAAAATGATGTACTGGATGGGCGGGCCAGGTTGGTGTCACTTTCAGGCTTTTGACTGTGTCAACAGACATGCACAGCTGACACTCCAATTTGGATCACCAGCCGTGCATGGCCGTTTGACCACGCGTAGACTGACCGGTTGCAAGAGGGAAAAAAATAAAGTCCAGATGGCTCACTTCCAGCAACCCACCTGCAGCTTAACTGGAATCAGTCGCTGAGTCAGCAGACATGCACGGCCGATGACCCAATTTGGATCATCAGCAGCACGCATCCGCCGCCCATTAATAACTATAATAACTACAATATTATAACTATAATATCTGCTGACTCTTGTTAATAAACAAGAAATCTTAAATATCTTCTGTAGCATGAAGCTGCACTGCTCTAATTATGACCCCTAACCCTTATTCATCTTTCAGACTCACCATGAATCATGTGGCTGAAAGTTACATTTGACTTCCATAATGACTGATGATTTTCCACACATTTCCTGTCCTTGGACACAGAGTTGGCTACATCTACAGGTTATGCTCCACAGGTTGGATGTGATGGGGAGGAGAAATTTACATTTTGGAAAGATCTGGATGAAGTGTAGAGAGTATTCCCAGGGAGGAGAGAGTGATGATCGGAGCAGACCTGAATGGACATGTTGGTGAAAGAAACAGAGGGGATGAGGATGTGAGGGGATGTTTGGTGTCAAGGAAAGAAACGAGGAAGGACAGATGGTAGTGGATTTTGCCAAGAGAATGGAAATGGCTATAGTCAATACATATTTCCAAAAGAGGGAGGAACATAGTGTGACCTATAAGAGTGGAGAAAGGAGTATGCAAGTCGACTACATTCTGTGTAGAAGAGGAAACCTGAGGGAGATTGGAGACTGTAAGGTTGTGGCAGGGGAGAGTGTGGCCAGACAGCATCGGATGGTTGTGTGTAGAATGACTGTTGTTGTGAAGAAGAGAAAAAGAGTAAAATCAGAGAAGAAGACCAAATGGTGGAAGCTGAAGAAGGAAGAATGTTGTGAGAAATTCAGAGAGGAGCTGTTAAAGGCTCTGGGTGGTAAGAAAGAGCTTCCAAATGACTGGGCTACTACAGCAACAGTAATTAGAGAGACAGGTAGGAAGGTACTTGGTGTGTCATCTGGACAGAGAATGGATGATAAGGAAACCTGGTGGTGGAATAGTGAAGTGCAGGACACCATTCAAAGAAAGAGATTAGCCAAGAAGAAATATGACAGTGAGAGGACTGAAGAGAGGAGACAGGAATATAAGGAGATGGGACATAGAGCAAAGAGGGAAGTAGCTAAGGCAAAGCAGAGGGCGTACAATGAGTTGTATGGGAGACTGGACACTAAAGAGGGCAAGAAGGACTTGTACCAATTGGCAAGACAGAAGGAGCAGGCAGAAAAGGATGTGCAGCAGGTTAGGCTTATTAAAGATAGGGATGGTAATGTTCTAGCAAGTGAGGAGAGTGTGATGGCAAGATGGAAGGAGTACTTTTGAGGAGCTACTGAATGAAGAGAATGAAAGAGAAAGAAGAGTACTGTAGGGGCAATAGAAACTGTGGACCAGGAAGTGGGAATGATTAGTGAGGGTGAAGTCTGGAAAGCTCTCAAAAGAATGAAGAAGGGAAAGGAAGTAGGGCTGATAACATACCAGTGGAGGTTTGAAAATGTCTTGGAGAGATGGCAGTGAGGATTTTAACTCCAAAATTAAATGTCAGGTTTGAGGGTTAGAAAATGCCTGAAGAATGGAGAAGTGTGCGGGTGCCCATTTTTAAGAACAAGGTAGATGTACAGAGTTGCAGCAACTACAGGAGAATTAAGTCGAAGAGCCACAGGATGAAGATCTGGGAGAGAGTTGTGGAAGCTAGACTTAGATGAGGGTTGACTATCTGTGAGCTGCAGCATGATTTCATGCCAAGAAAGAGCACCACCGATGCCATATTTGCTTTAAGAATGCTAATGGAGAAGTAAAGAGAGGGTCGGAAAGAACCCCATTGTGTCTTTGTGGATTTAGAAAAAGCGTACGACAGAGTGCTGGGGGAGGAGGTGTGGTATTGCATGAGGAAATCTGGAGTGGCAGAAAAGTATGTTAGACTGGTACAGGACATGTATGAGGACAGCAGGACAGTGGTGAGATGTGCTGTAGGAGTGACAGATAGCTTCAAGGTGGAGGTGGGATTGCATCAAGGATCGGCTCTGAGCCCCTTCTTGTTTGCTCTGGTGATGGACCGACTAACAGATGAGGTCAGGCAGGAATCCCCATGGACTATGATGTTTGCAGATGACATTGTGATCTGTGGTGAGAACAGGGAACAGGTGGAAGAGAACTTGGAGAGGTGGAGGTATGCACTTGAAAGAAGAGGAATGAAAGTCAGCCGTAGTAAGACAGAGTACATGTGTGTGAATGAGAGGTTGGTTGGTGGAACAGTGAGGCTACAAAGATCAGAGGTCACAAAGGTGCAGGACTTCAAGTACTTGGGGCTCACCATCCAAGACAATGGGGAATGTGGGACATACTTGAAAAAGAGAGTCTACACAGGATGGAGTGGGTGGAGAAAAGTTTCAGTGGTGATTTGCAACAAAAAGGTGTCAGCAAAGGCCAAAGGAAAAGTTTACAAGACAGTGGTGAGACCAGCTATGGTATATTGTATGGTCTGGAGACAGTGGCATTGACAAAAAGACAGGAGACAGAACTGGAAGTGACAGAAATTAAGATGTTGAGGTTCTTCATAGGAGTGACAAGGATGGATAAAATTAGGAATGAGATCATCAGAGGTAAAGCCCATTTTGAACAACTGGGAGATAAAGTTAGGGAGGCCAGACTGAGATGGTTTGGACATGTCCAGAGGAGGCACAGTGGGTATATAGGATGTTAGAAATGGAGCTGTCAGGAAATAGACAAATGGGAAATATCTGGAAGCAGCTAGAGAGGACAAGAAAGTAGTTGGAGTGAGGACAAAGGATGCAGAGGACAGAGTGAGGTGGAGGAGGATGACTCGCTGTGGACAGTGCTTTAAGTGGGCAGGAACGCACAGGAACGCAGTTCCACCACTTCTAAAATTAAACCCTGATAGTTCCAGAACTTATTTTCATCTTCTCTACTTGAAAAAAAATAAATGCCCTCAGAAAAAGCCTATTGTTTTTGGCGCAAATCGCTTGCCGTACATTCAAGTGTATTAGGGATGGTACCATTAGATGGCGATAATACACCGGAAGGTTGTAAGCTGCTGTAAACCTCACAGAAGAAGAAGAAGAAGTACATTCAAGTAGGCATCTCACGTGAGAGGAAAAGCGGAAGAAAACAAGTGATGTTGAGCTGGCTGCAAAGGGGTTCCAAGAGGACACGAAATGGAGCAGAGCACTTTCTAATACAGTATATGTTCAACATCTGCTAGTGAGTTTCAATTATTCAAAGTACTGTAATTGGCTCTTATAAATTCCTGATTGAATGAAATTTTTTTTTTTTTTTGCTTCCTCTTTCAGCACCAGCCATCTCCATTCTTGATGTGTGATGGAAGTGGTGAAGACTGCTTTTTTTGTTACCCTCCAGTGGACTCCACAAATTCAGGCCTGATAACTTTTTTCATTTTCATTTTTCTTTTTGCACATATTTTTCTGCAGTTCTTGTTACCTGTTGGACCATTTGAAATTACACATTACGCATGTTACATGTCTATGCAGAGACCCTATGTATGGCTGGCTATTCAATTATATTGAGTTTTTTGTTGTTGTTGTTGTTGTCATTGGCATAAGTTTGTTGAGGCCAGGCCTAATACTGAAAGGAAAATGTATGTTGCAGATGGAAACTGTAACAATAATAAGCTTCTTAAAATCTTAAGTCTAAAAGGGACTTATCACATCTTTGTGTTACAGGAGCTTTTATTTTATATGTTTATTTTTATGTTGTTTTTCATGTCACTTTAGCACCATGAGCCTTGAAGTTAATAAAAGTGCCTCTAACTTTTTGAATTTGGCACATGTGGAATTAATTTAGAACTGGCTTTGTTCTTTGTAAATTTACATTAAAAATACCCTGATGCATGCTCAATAATCCAGGTAGAAAAATCTAAAAAAGCTAAGTCTGGTCCTCTGGACATTCAAAAAAAAAAAAAAAAAAATTGTAGAAACGTTTCGTCTTTCGTCCGAAAGACTTCCTCAGTCTGAGGTGCTAAGTTCAGCTCAGTCTTATAAATAGCACCCTCTCACAGTGTTACACAACCAGTTGGCTGATTACATTAAATTACATTACATTAAATTACATTAAAAATACTGATCTTTAACTCAGTAGACAGATCTAGATAAAAATTCTATGTTTATGTGTCATATTATTATGACATTAGGGAGAGTAACGGCACTTATTTTTTTCCACTTAAAGCACTGGCTGATGAGACCCCTGAACAGGGAAAAGCCAATAGAAGAAGAAGAAAAAGAAGGACACAGAGTCAGCTACAGTCTGGCTATTATTTATCTTATTTCTTCCCATGTTTCTAAGAACAAAAAACAAATCATTAATGAAGTTTCTTTTATTTGATTAACAAGTGTGAACATGAATAATTTTCATTGTTGATTTCAATCATCATAATGAAATCATGTGAAATATTACAATGTGAATAACAGTCTGAATGACTATCGGCCAGTGTCCCTCTCCCCGATAGTCGCAAAATGCTTTCAAAAACTGGTCATGACTCACATCAAAACATCCTTCAACATCAACGAGGACCCTCATCAGTACGCATATCGCGAGAACCAATCAACAGAGGATGCCATCTCCTCTGTGGTCCACACTGCTCTCACCCACCTGGAACAGAAGGACTTATACATCCATATGCTCTTTGTGGACTTCACATCTGCCTTCAACACCATGATCCCCCAAACCCTGATGGACAAACTATTCACACTAGGACTAAGCCCCTCCATTTGTAACTGGGTACTAGACTTCTTAACAAACAGACCACAGTCAGTGAGGATCCACAACTTCTCCTCCTCCACCATAACCCTCAGCACTGGCTCTCCTCAAGGATGTGTGTTGAGCCCTCTCCTGTTCACTCTGCTCACATATGATTGTGCAGCCACCCATCCAGGCTGTCATATTGTAAAGTTTGCAGATGATACAGCTGTGGTGGGATGCATCACAAACAATGATGAGTCCAGCTACAGGCAGGAGGTGGAACACCTGGAGAGCTGGTGCAAGGACAATAACCTTCACATCAATGTGAAGAAGACAAAGGAGATGATTGTGGACTTCAGAAGGAACAAACAAACCCACACCCCACTGAACATAAGAGGATCTGCGGTGGAAGTGGTCTCCAGCTACAAGTACTTGGGTGTACACTTGAATGATAACCTCAGCTGGAGCAACAACACCACCAGCCTGATCAAGAAAGGTCATCAGAGACTCTACTTCCTCAGACGACTGAGACGAGCTGGTCTGAGCAGCCCAGTCCTCACCTCCTTCTACAGGTGTGCAGTGGAGAGCATCCTGTGCTCCAGCATCAACGTGTGGCATGGAGGCTGCACAGCTGCAGAAAGAAAAGCTTTGCAGAGAGTGGTGAAGGCTGCACAGAAGATGTTGGAGTCAGTCTCACCACCATCACAGACATTTACACCTCCAGATGCAGGAAGAGGGCCACCTGCATCATGAAAGACCCCACTCACCTAGCACACACTTTTTGCCACACTCCCCTCAGGATGGAGTTTTAGGAGCATTAATTGTAGAACCACTAGACTTAGGAACAGCTTCTACCCTGAGGCTGTTAGACTCATGAACAAATAACCAGAATAATCACTGCAAAATATCACATCATGATGATGCTGATCTGTTTCATGTTGCTGTTTTTCATTCGTGCCTATCTGCTCATACAGACTCATGTTCGTGCTACTGTTTGGAGTGGGGTTTTTCTATGATATAATAATAATAATAATAATAATAATAATAATAATAATAATAATAATAATAATAATAATAATAATAATAATAATTAATTCAATTTATAACGCACTTTTCATTACTGAAAATCTCAAAGTGCTACACATATATTGAATGCTACACACATTCATAAACCGGTGGCGGCAGACTACCATGCAAGGTGCTTTCCAGTCCTACCGGGAGCAACTCAGGGTTAAGTGTCTTGCCCAAGGACACAACGACACATGGTGCGGGTCCCGGGAGTCGAACCGCCAACTTTCCGATCGGGAGACGACTGCCCTTACCACTACGCCACGGCCGCCCCTAATATATAGTGCTTAGTGTTTTTTTTTTTTTTTTGGTTGATGTTTTTCTTAGTTGAAGACCAAAGAAGAGCACATTAAACAAAAACTAACAACGTGCCTAGATCAGACCACACTTCAGCAAGTGATGGACTGTACAGATCAGGCACGCTTAGCACAGCATGCCAGGTCCAAGACTCGACAGCAAAACAAATTTAACTTACTGATAACTCGTCAACACCATCACAATTCCAATAACAACACGTTCAGTGTAAGGCAACACTTCACTACACAGCTACATGCCAGGGAGACAGAGACGTGGGTGAAGAATTTATCTGACAGACAGCTCACCCAGCCAGAGACAGAGATTCTTGCCAGGGGACTAAACTTTGCAGTGGCACCAAGTAGAATTCCTCTAGTAGAGATGATCACAGCCACTGAGTCAGCCATCCGTAACAACAAAATTAGAGAGTTTGAAGCAGAACAACTCAGAGTCAAAGTTTCAGCCTGTCTCAGTAATGCTAAACCACCACCTTCCAACATCAGTAGAGAAGAGAAAGATGCACTCAACACTCTTAGCAAGGACAAAAACATCATAATTCTCCCAGCAGACAAAGGAAGGTGCACAGTGATTTTGAACCAGAAAGACTATCATGAGAAAGTTATGTCACTCCTTAGTGACGTAACCACTTATGAACCGCTGAAAAGAGATCCAGGAAGTGGTTAGTGGTTCTACACTTGATGCTCCTCAACCTCCGTCCTGAGGGGAGTGGGGCAAAGAGTGAGTGTGCTGGATGAGTGAGGTCTTTCATGATACAGGTGGCTCTTTTCCTGCATCTAGAGGTGTAAATGTCTGTGATGGTGGGGAGACTGACTCCAACAGACTTCTGTGCAGCCTTCACCACTCTCTGCAGAGCTTTCCTCTCTTCAACTGTGCAGCCTCCATGCCACACGTTGATGCTGGAGCACAGGATGCTCTCCACTGCACACCTGTAGAAGGAGGTGAGAACTGGGCTGCTCAGACCAGCTCGTCTCAGCCGTCTGAGGAAGTAGAGTCTCTGATGACCTTTCTTGATCAGGCTGGTGGTGTTGTTGCTCCAGCTGAGGTTATCATTCATGTGTACACCCAAGTATTTGTAGCTGGAGACCACTTCCACTGCAGACCCACCTATTATCAGTGGGGCATGGGTGTGTTTGTTCCTTCTGAAGTCCACAATCATCTCCTTTGTCTTCTTCACATTCATGTGAAGATTATTCTCTTTGCACCAGCTCTCCAGGTGTTCCACCTCCTGTCTGTAGCTGGACTCATCATTGTTTGTGATGCATCCCACCACCGCTGTATCATCTGCAAACTTAACAATATGACAGCCTGGAAGTGTGGCTGTACAATCATATGTGAGCAGAGTGAACAGAAGGGGGCTCAGCACACATCCCTTAGGAGAGCCAGTGCTGAGGGTTATGGTGGAGGAGGAGAAATCAGAGAGAAATCAGTCTATCAATAAGAATTTGCCGTGTTTACAAAACAAAATATAATAATAAAACCTTCCATTTTAAACTAAAATCAGACTTGATTTCATTTTGACATTGAAGTAGGTTTCTAGAAATTTTTAATATTTTTTTTGTGAAAGAAGGGCTATTTAAATTAACCATGACTGTTGTAAGGCAATGAGGATGTGAATACTTCCATGGGCTCAGCATCTTATCAGTTGCCGTCCACAGGAACACTGAAATTAAAAGGTTCATATAATTTGGAAAATACACCATCTTTTTTAATATAAACTTGACTCTTTCATACATTTTTACTAGGGGTGTAACGGTACGCTAAAATCACATTTCAGTTCGGTTTAGTTTCCAGGAGGGCTCGGTTCGGTTTATTTTCGGTACAAAAAAAAGACAAAATGAAAGACTAACAAAATGTTTCTTTTGAAAATATGCCAAAAATACGTTTGTCCATCCATCCATCCATCTTCTTCCGCTTATCCGGGGTCGGGTCGCGGGGGTAGCAGCCTAAGTAGGGAGGCCCAGACTTCCCTCTCCCCAGCCACTTGGAGCAGCTCCTCCGGGGGAATCCCAAGGCGTTCCCAGGCCAGCCGAGAAACATAGTCCCTCCAGCGCGTCCTGGGTCTTCCTCTGGGTCTCCTCCCGGTGGGACATGCCCGGAACACCTCACCAGGGAGGCGTCCAGGAGGCATCCTAACCAGATGCCCGAGCCACCTCAACTGGCTCCTCTCGATGTGGAGAAGCAGCGGCTCTACTCCGAGTCCCTCCCGGATGACTGAGCTTCTCACCCTATCTCTAAGGGAGAGTCCAGCCACCCTGCGGAGAAAACTCATTTCAGCCGCTTGTATCCGAGATCTTGTTCTTTCGGTCATAACCCAAAGCTCATGACCATAGATGAGGGTGGGAACGTAGATCGATCGGTAAATTGAGAGCTTTGCCTTTTGACTCAGCTCTCTCTTCACCACGACAGACCGGTACAGCGCCCGCTTCACTGCGGACGCTGCACCTATCCGCCTATCGATCTCACGCTCCAGTTTTCCCTCATTCGTGAACAAGATCCCGAGATACTTAAACTCCTCCACTTGGGGCAGGACCTCCTCCCCGACCCGGAGAGGGCATGCTACCCTTTTCCGGCTCAAGACCATGGCCTCGGATTTGGAGGAACTGATCCTCATCCCGGCCGCATCACACTCGGCTGCAAACCGCTCCAGTGAAAGTTGTAAATCACGAACTGATGAAGCCAGTAGGACCACATCATCTGCAAAAAACAGAGAAGCGATTCTAAGGTCACCAAAACGGATCCTCTCAACACCTTGGCTGCGCCTAGAAATTCTGTCCATAAAAGTTATGAACAGAATCGGTGACAAAGGGCAACCTTGGCGGAGTCCAACTCTCACCGGAAACGAGCCTGACTTACTGCCGGCAATGCGGACCAAGCTCTGACACCGGTCGTACAGGGACCTAACAGCCCTTATCAAAGGGCCTGGTACCCCATACTCCCGGAGTACCCCCCACAGAACCCCCCGAGGGACGCGGTCGAATGCCTTCTCCAAGTCCACAAAGCACATGTAAACTGGTTGGGCAAACTCCCACGCACCCTCCAGGACCCTGCTGAGGGTGTAGAGCTGGTCCAGTGTTCCACGACCAGGACGAAAACCACACTGCTCCTCCTGAATCCGAGGTTCGACTATCCGACGGACCCTCCTCTCCAGAACCCCTGAATAGACCTTACCAGGGAGGCTTAAGAGTGTGATCCCCCTATAGTTGGAACACACCCTACGGTCCCCCTTTTTGAATAGGGGAACCACCACCCCAGTCTGCCAATCCAAGGGAACTGCCCCCGATGTCCACGCGATATTGCAGAGTCGCGTAAGCCAACACAACCCCACAACATCCAGAGCCCTAAGGAACTCCGGGCGAATCTCATCCACCCCCGGAGCCTTGCCACCGCGGAGCTTTTTAACCACCTCGGCGACCTCAGCACCAGAGATCGGAG
>JBBPBX010030662.1:0-18040 GCA_038048925.1 Garcialebias charrua
GTGTACCTGTGATGGACTGGAGACCTGTCCAGGTATCCCTGTGATGGACTGGAGACTTGTCCATGTGTCCTTGTGATGGACTGGAGACTTGTCCACGTGTCCCTGTGATGGACTGGAGACCTGTCCAGGATGTCCCTGTGATGGACTGGTGACTTGTAAATGTGTCCCTGTGATGGACTGGAGACTTGTCCACGTGTCCCTGTGATGGACTGGAGACCTGTCCAGGATGTCCCTGTGATGGACTGGAGACTTGTAAATGTGTCCCTGTGATGGACTGGAGACTTGTAAATGTGTCCCTGTGATGGACTGAAGAGTTGTAAATGTGTCCCTGTGATGGACTGGAGACCTGTCCAGGTGTCCCTGTGATTGACTGGAGACTTGTCCACATGTCCCTGTGATGGACTGGAGACTTGTCCATGTGTCCTTGTGATGGACTGGAGACTTGTCCCTGTGTACCTGTGATGGACTGGAGACCTGTCCAGGTATCCCTGTGATGGACTGGAGACTTGTCCATGTGTCCTTGTGATGGACTGGAGACTTGTCCACGTGTCCCTGTGATGGACTGGAGACCTGTCCAGGATGTCCCTGTGATGGACTGGTGACTTGTAAATGTGTCCCTGTGATGGACTGGAGACTTGTCCACGTGTCCCTGTGATGGACTGGAGACCTGTCCAGGATGTCCCTGTGATGGACTGGAGACTTGTAAATGTGTCCCTGTGATGGACTGGAGACTTGTAAATGTGTCCCTGTGATGGACTGAAGAGTTGTAAATGTGTCCCTGTGATGGACTGGAGACCTGTCCAGGTGTCCCTGTGATTGACTGGAGACTTGTCCACATGTCCCTGTGATGGACTGGAGACTTGTCCATGTGTCCTTGTGATGGACTGGAGACTTGTCCCTGTGTACCTGTGATGGACTGGAGACCTGTCCAGGTATCCCTGTGATGGACTGGAGACTTGTCCATGTGTCCTTGTGATGGACTGGAGACTTGTCCACGTGTCCCTGTGATGGACTGGAGACCTGTCCAGGATGTCCCTGTGATGGACTGGTGACTTGTAAATGTGTCCCTGTGATGGACTGGAGACTTGTCCACGTGTCCCTGTGATGGACTGGAGACCTGTCCAGGATGTCCCTGTGATGGACTGGAGACTTGTAAATGTGTCCCTGTGATGGACTGGAGACTTGTAAATGTGTCCCTGTGATGGACTGAAGAGTTGTAAATGTGTCCTTGTGATGGACTGGAGACCTGTCCAGGTGTCCCTGTGATTGACTGGAGACTTGTCCACATGTCCCTGTGATGGACTGGAGACTTGTCCATGTGTCCTTGTGATGGACTGGAGACTTGTCCCTGTGTACCTGTGATGGACTGGAGACCTGTCCAGGTATCCCTGTGATGGACTGGAGACTTGTCCATGTGTCCTTGTGATGGACTGGAGACTTGTCCCTGTGTACCTGTGATGGACTGGAGACCTGTCCAGGTATCCCTGTGATGGACTGGAGACTTGTCCACGTGTCCCTGTGATGGACTGGTGACTTGTAAATGTGTCCCTGTGATGGACTAGAGACTTGTCCACGTGTCCCTGTGATGGACTGGAGACCTGTCCAGGATGTCCCTGTGATGGACTGGAGACTTGTAAATATGTCCCTGTGATGGACTGGAGACTTGTAAATGTGTCCCTGTGATGGACTGGAGAGTTGTAAATGTGTCCCTGTGATGGACTGGAGACCTGTCCAGGTGTCCCTGTGATTGACTGGAGGCTTGTCCACATGTCCCTGTGATGGACTGGAGACTTGTCCATGTGTCCTTGTGATGGACTGGAGACTTGTCCCTGTGTACCTGTGATGGACTGGAGACCTGTCCAGGTATCCCTGTGATGGACTGGAGACTTGTCCATGTGTCCTTGTGATGGACTGGAGACTTGTCCAGATGTCCCTGTGTCCCCCTTCAGTGTAGCCAGTCCAAAGTTGGACAGATTCTGGAAAAAGGAGCAATACCTGATCCTAATATGTCAGACACAAGTTTCCCTGTTTTTCCCAGCACGTCAAAATGGTGCTTTCCTCCTGACACAAGTAATATTGGAGAAAGCGCATTTAAAACATCAGGCCAAGCCACTTCTACCACATACTCAAAGGATAAACCAGACAGAAAAGATGAGCTTCTCAAACAGGAATCCTCAAAGCAGATTACATGTCTACAAAACTTCTGTTATGTTTGTGGTAAGCCACAAACTAAAATTTCACGCCATTTGCAAACACACCAGACGCATCCTGAAATTATCCAACTGTTTTCCCTTCACAAGGATTCTAAAGAGCGCAAAGTTTTATTAGAAAAATTGAGGAACAGGGGAATTCACAAGCATAACAATGCAGTTTTACAAGGTGGACAAGGGCCCTTGAAAGTGAAGAGAAAGACAAAAGCTAAGGCCGTAGATGGAACATTTATTCACTGTATCTACTGTGAAGGAATGTACGTTCAAAAGCAACTATGGAGACATGTCCGTAGATGCCCCTGTAAGCCAGAAAATATGGATATGGATAATCCACCTGGAAGAGCCAAAGTGCTGAGTTTGGCTTTGGCTAAAGAGTCTGCATTCTATCATGAAATCTGAAGTGGTGTTTGTAAGATCATTAAAAGTATGAAACCCGACGATGTTACCTCAGCTGTGAGAAATGACCTGTGTATTATTCAGTTTGCTCAGTCACTCCACAACAGACATGGACAAGACCCCTCAAAATACGACTACATGCGACAAAAGCTTCATGAAGTTGGCCGTTTGTTGATATGTCTGCGCACAAAATATGCAATACATAACCTAGAGGATGCTGTGAAACCTGCTAACTTCCAGAGAGTTGTGCAAGCAGTAAAGACTGTGTCAGGCTTTGATGAAGAAACACGTTCATACAAAAAAACAAGCCTTGCCATAAAACTGGGACATACACTGAACAAAATCTGTAACCTTGTTCATTGCCGAGCACTCATGGCAGAAGATGAACAACTGATGAAGTCGTCAGACGCATTCAAAAAACTGTGCTCATCAAAATGGTCAGAGATGGTGTCTCATAGTGCCCTTAGCACTTAAAATCATGCCAAATACAATAGGCCATTAACATTACCATTCACTGAAGATGTTAAGCTTCTGCATCAGCATCTGAATAAATCAGGAGAAAATGCCTTTAACACCTTGAAAGATGAAGCCAGCCCCCAGACTTATGCAGAACTTGCAAAAGTTACACTTGCATAGGTCATTGTGTTCAATCGTAGACGAGCAGGAGAGGTTTCAAAGATGCACCTACGAAGTTTTATGGAGCGTGACACCACCAAGCTCCATGATGATGTTGCCATGGGTTTGTCAACGGTTGAACAGAAGCTCTGCAGCCATTTCACTCGGGTTGAAATCATTGTGAAAAGAGGCCGAAAGGTTGCAGTTTTACTCGCACCAAATGTGGTGGATGCACTGACTTTATTGGCAAGTAAGAGAGAGACATGTGTTGTTTTACAAACAAACTTATTTCTATTTGCAAGACCTAAATCAATGAGTCACTACAGAGGACAGGACAGTCTGCGTGTTCATGCAAGCCAGTGTGGAGCATAGCACCCAGAGTTCCTCAGGTCAACACAACTACGGAAACATGTAGCCACGCTCTCACAAGTCTTGAACTTAAAAAACAATGAACTTGACCAGGTTGCAGACTTCTTGGGCCATGACATCCGTGTTCACAGGGAATTTTACAGATTACCAGCTCCCCCAACACAACTGGCAAAGATATCCAAGCTACAGGTTGAAAAAAATATGGAGGAACTTTTTTTTTAAATAAAGTATTTAAAAGTGTAACACAGATTTATACAATATTAATACATAATACAGAAAGGTACATACCCCAGATACTGGTAGCATACTGGTTATTTAACCAGTATGTATATTTTGTACCAGACTATTCTATAAAATGACATGTTATCTTGTACTCAATTGGTATGTACCTGGTACCTATGCAACCTGGCTTTATAATGAAATGACTAATAACCTAGTTGCCTGGTATGTACCGAGGTCTTTGTTACAATCAAAAAAATGTGTTCAATAAAAAAACAACTGGACTTTTATTTGTAGCAGAAGACGTTTCGCCCTTCATCCAAAAGGCTTTCTCAATTCTAAGAGAAGAGACCTGTCCAGGTGTCCCTGTGATGGACTGGAGACTTGTTATTATTATAACTTGTCAGTTATTATTATTATTATTGTTATTATTATTATTATTATTATTATTATTATTATTATTATTATTATTATTATTATTATTATTATATTACTTGTAAATGTGTTCCTGTGATGGACTGGAGACCTGTCCAGGTGTCCCTATGATGGACTGGAGACTTGTCCACGTGTCCCTGTGATGGACTGGTGACTTGTAAATGTGTCCCTGTGATGGACTGGAGACTTGTAAATGTGTCCCTGTGATGGACTGAGACTTGTCCAGATGTCTCTGTGTCCCCCTTCAATGTAGCCAGTCCAAAGTTGGACAGATTCTGGAAAAAGCAGCAATATCTGATCCTAATATGTCAGACACAAGTTTCCCTGTTTTTCCCAGCACTTCAAAATGTTGCTTTTCTCCTGACACAAGGAATATTGGAGAAAACACATTTAAAACATAAGGCAAAGCAGTCTGCATTCTATCATGAAATCTCAAGTGGAGTTTGCTATTTATGAGACTGAGCTGAATGCAGCACGTCAGACTGAGGAAGTCTTTATTTAGGGCCTTGTCATCAAATTTATCAGTGAACTTAAAAGGTATGTGGAGCTTTATTAGTGTTAACAAAAAATACAATTTTTCCTATTTATATAACTAGGTTGAGGAATCTTAGCAAATAAATCCTTTGCAAAATATGACTTTCTTTTGGAATATCGAGGTGAACTGATCACCAAGGAGGAATGTGAGAGGAAGCAACAGGTTTGCGATGAATCGATGAAAGTGTTTTTGTTTGAATTGTACTTTGATGTAAAAACTGTAAAAAAAACTTTGTCGAGGAAGTCTTCTTTTATAAGACTGAGCTGAACATAGCATGTAAGACTGAGGAAGTCATTCGTCCGAAACACGTCTTCAGTCTGAGGTGCTGCATTCAGCTCAGTCTTATAAATAGCACCCTCTCACAGTGGATCAACCAGTTTGCAGGTCCTCCTTGATCATGAGAGCAGCTGGTTTTGGCTGTTCAGCAAACTCGTTGATCCACTGTGAGAGGGTGCTATTTATAAGACTGAGCTGAATGCAGTACCTCAGACTGAGGAAGTATTTATTTATAAGACTGAGCTGAGTACAGCATCCAAGACTGTGGAAGTCATTTGTCCGAAAGGTTTCCTCAATCTGAGATGTTGCATTCAGCTCAGTCTTATAAATAGCACCCTCTCACAGTGGATCAACCAATTTGCTGATGACAGCCAAAACCAGCTGCTCTCATGATCAAGGAGGACCTGCAAACTGGTTGATCCACTGTGAGAGGGTGCTATTTATGAGACTAAGCTGAATGCAGCACCTCACACTGAGGAAATCTTTATTTATAATACTGAGTTGAATACATTATCTCCAGACTTGGACAAAAGACTAAACATTTCCAGTTTTTTTTTTTTGCTTTTCTTTGTGTTGTTTTTTTGAATGTCCTGAGGACCAGACTTAGCTTTTTTGATTATTCTACTAGAATTATTGAGCATTCATCAGGGTATTTTAATTTTAGTATGTGTCTTGTTCAACAAGCTTTCTAGTGTTTTATGTTTTCATGTAACAAATGTGATGCCCTGTGATAAACTTGCGAACCGTGAAAGGTGCACCCCGCCCCTTGCCCTATGATTGCTGGATATGGGCACCGGCGACCCCCGTGACCCAAAATGGAAGAAACGGGTAAAGATAATGGATGGATGTAGAAAATGGGCAATGTTTAGGCTGATGGTCCTCCTTGATCATGTGAGCAGCTGGTTTTGGCTGTCATCAGGAAGTCTTTATTTATAAGACTCAGCTGAATACAACATCTCAGACTAAGGAAGTCTTTATAAGACTGAGCTGAATACAGCATCTCAGACTGAGGATGTCTTTCGTCACTCGTAAGTTAGGGATAACCTGTACTTTACAGTGGGTTGTGGTGAACCGTGTAAAAAAAGTACAATTTTGTTTTAGAAATATGTACAAGTTTATAATGTTAATGTTTTATAATATGTAAATATGTCATCTCAGACTGAGGAACTCTTTCATCGCTCGTAAGTCGGGGATCACCTGTACTTTACAGTGGGTTGTGGTGAACCGTGTAAAAAAAGTACAATTTTGTTTTAGAAATATGTACAAGTTTGTAATGTTAATGTTTTATAATATGTAAATATGTCATCTCAGACTGAGGAACTCTTTCGTCGCTCGTAAGTCGGGGATCACCTGTACTTTACAGTGGGTTGTGGTGAACCCTGTAAAAAAAGTACAATTTTGTTTTAGAAATATGTACAAGTTTGTAATGTTAATGTTTTATAATATGTAAATATGTCATCTCAGAAGTCTTTCATCGCTCATAAGTCAGGGATCACCTGTACTTTACATTGGGTTGTGATTAACCCTGCAGAAAAAGTAAAATTTTGTTTTAGAAATATGTACAAGTTTGTAATGTTAATGTTTTATAAAATGTAAATATGTCATCTCAGACTGAGGAACTCTTTCGTCGCTCGTAAGTCGGGGATCCCCTGTACTTTACATTAGGTTGTGATTAACCCTGCAGAAAAAGTAAAATTTTGTTTTAGAAATATGTATATAATGTTAATATGTTTTATAATAATGTAAATATGTCAACAGAATTTAAGTTTTTATTTTATTTTATTTGAAACATTTAAGTTTTATTTTATTTTAAACATTTGAAGATTTGTTAGTGAATATAAATAAAGTATGTGCCTAATTTGTTTAATAAAATCAGTTCAAAAAACTGTTCTCCTAATGCAGTGTCCTGTCACATTTGTGTGTTTTATGTTAATTTTATGTTAAGTAGGCGGAGTTTAAATGTCTCTTTAAAGACCCCATAATGCATGTTTGTCCTCCTGTCACATTTGTGTGTTTTATGTTAATTTTATGTTAAGTAGGCGGAGTTTAAATGTCCCTTTAAAGACCCCATAATGCATGTTTGTCCTCATAAACCACATTTTTTGACGTCCTTGTAAACCACACTGGAGTCTGGGTGGTAAAACGTGCTGTGAAGCTCCTATCGGAAAGCTAAAGTGACCCAAATTTTTTTCAAAATTTTTAGAGTGCTCTGAGCTTGGTCCCAGGTCGCTAGGACCTCGGGAAGGGGTAGACCCCGTATTACACCTTCGGGCGGGTTTGGCGAAAAAGTCCGGCTAAACCACATTGACAAACCTGTGTGTGTGTGTGTGTGTGTGTGTGTGTGTGTGTGTGTGTGTGTGTGTGTGTGTTAGAGAGAGTTTGTGTGTGGCCTTTGAACTTTTTTCTGGTGTTTAAATGCCTTTATAATTCACGGGTCAAAAATGACCCATAGGACGATCTTTGGACCCTAGTGGTGTACAGCCCACATGGAAACCTAGACAAAAACAAAGTATCACTTTTTGTAATGATGGGGTCACTTTAGGAAAAGTCATAAAATTTCAAGTTGGAAAAATATAGTTTAAGGTATTTTTTCTATAGCTAAACATGGTAGCGGGTCACTTTTGACCCGCAGGACAACACAAGGGTTAAAGCAGAACTTCTATTATTAAGGTGAGAGCAGGCAAATGCCCAAATAAGAACATAAAGCAGAACTTCTATTATTAAGGTGAGAGCAGGCAATGCCCAAATAAGAGCATAAAGCAGAACTTATATTATTAAATTGAGGGCAGGCAACGCCCAGAGAAGGGTATAAAAATATGATTTTTCCTCCTCCACGCCAGTCAACGCAGCCAGCCCAACGAGAAGAACAGCTGTATTCAGACTAAATCAGGTTGTATATGGGGTCTCTCTTGAAATGCAATTTCAATGCGTTTTCTCTCTCTTTTTCTCTCTCTCCTTCTTCTGTCTCCCTATCTCTCTCACTCACTCTCTGTCAACTTATTTTAATCTAATATAATGATTTTTTGAAATAGAACAAATGTATTCTGTGACTTTTTAAATTTACGATTAATTAAACTGGTTTTTGGAACTTTAAATTACGTGCGTTTTGTCGTGTTTTCAATGTATCTCTCCTTTTTCTGATCCAAAGTGAACCAAACAACGAATTTGGGGCGAGATAAGAATCAAAGCCAACACTGCTTACGTTGTTGTAAACAGCTAAATTAAGTTAGGTGAAGCACACATGTTCGTTAGCCAACCTCGTTGCAAACCTTCCCCCCACGGCCACACAGCAGCACATCATCTTTCCACTAGAGATAATTAGTCTAAATAATTACAAAAATCATAAAACCCCACGTAAAATATATCTACGAACCATCTGGGGACTTACCTGACTCACAGCTAAATGTCTCCTCACTGTCCACTTACTTGGTCCACTGTGGTATGACAAGATGGTGGAAGAAACAAAACTTAATGGTGGTGGAAGAAACGAAACTTAAGGAAATTCAGTGGGCGTGTTCTTGTTTCACTCCGATATGATTTGCTCTGTTTTTTTGCTCTGACTCTATTGACCAATTAAAACGAATTATCTCTATAATGTGTAAACATTAATCTTTTAGATGAAAATAATGTTAACTACGGAAAAATTACTCTCCTAATTTTCCTGTGAAAAACATCCTCCTACTTTATACAAAACCAATACTTCACTTATCCTGAAACCGGGCCGAGACCCGGGGTCCATATCATCCTATCGCCCAATTTCCTTGTTACCCATAGAAACCAAAATTCTTGGGAAAATCCTTGCCAACAGGCTCAGAATACACACAAGTTCAATCATTCACCAGGATCAGACTGGCTTTATGCCGGGTAAACACATGTTTTTTAACCTTCGACGCCTTTTCAATATATTATACTCGGACCAGACAGAGAAGGCCTTAATTATGTCATTAGATGCACAGCGTGCATTTGACCAAGTTGAATGGCCGTATATGAAGTATGCTCTTAACAAATTTGGTTTCGGGCCTCAATTTGTAAAATGGATTGAAATAATTTACTCATACGCAATGGCTTCTGTTATTTCTAACCAAAATATTTCTAGTCATTTTGCTTTTCACTGAGGGACTCGTCAAGGTGTCCGTTCTCTCCGTTTCTCTTTGCAATTGCTATTGAACCCCTGGCTGCCAGCATTAGGCAAGACCCCCAAATATTACCCATCGAAAAGTTTGATCATAAACATCACATTTCGCTCTATGCCGATGACATACTGTTGTACGTTTTGGAACCGCAAGTTTCAATGTCTCCCCTTTTAAAGACGATTAAAACATTTGGCAGCTTCTCCAGATTTTCCATTAATTGGGATGAGTGTAGTAATGCCACTCTCATCCAAAGAAGATCTGACCTTTTTGAGAGAAACGTCTTTTCAGATAAACTATAAAACCTTCACATATTTGGGGGTGACGATAACAAGGAGACCGGAGGATCTCTTACAACTGAATTGGCAGAATAAAATTACGCAACTTAAGCAGAATATTGATTTTTGGAAGACTCTCCCTCTATCTATGGTCGGCAAAATTAATGCAATTAAAATGGTGGTATTACCACGGTTTCTTCATCTATTCCTTTCTGTTCCATGTTTTATAAGTGTGTCATACTTCAAACAGTTAGACTCCATCATCATTCCCTTTATCTGGGGGTACAGGAATGTTAGAATTTCCAAAGAACACCTATGCAAAACAAAAGCGATAGGAGGATTTTCATTGCCAGATTTCAAATTATATTATTGGGCTTCTCACTTATAGCATGGTGGAAGAAAGGCCCACACCAATCTCACAATTCCTGCCCTGCTTGGCTATCCTTGGAGCAACGACATTGTCATAATACGTCTTTGGCTGTCCTCCTTAACAGCCCTACTAAAATAAAATAAAAAGCTTTACAATAATAATCTGGTTAGTGGCAACACTATAAGAATTTGGAAACAGATATGGAGCTATAAAAAAGCTTCGGCAGTCTACTTGGATGCTCCCATTTGCGAAAACCACTCTTTTGTTTCGGGTCTCAGCGATGTCGGTTTCCAGATGTAGAGAATGAAGGGTATCTGTGTGGTGGGGGATCTGTACGTTGATGGCACCCTTGCGTCCTTTACTCAGTTGAGCTCTGTATATGATGTTCAACGATTGGGATTCTTTTGGTTTCTACAGATTAGGGACTATGTTAGTAAAAATATATCCAATTTTAGAACTCTTACCAGGCACGAGACTCTGGAGGGAATACATAAATTTGATCCGGTTAATCATGGGGCAGTGTCATACTTTTACATCATTCTCAATAATGCACCGGTAGACCTAACTAAAATCAAGAAAGTATGGGAGGATGAGATGGGACAGAAGATACCTGATGGTGTGTGGGAGGAATGTTTGAAAAGTATACATGACTGTTCAGTTAATACTAGGCATAATCTTATACAATTCAAAACATTACATAGACTTTATTATTCGAGATAAAAATTAAGCACTTTTTATCCGAATGAGTCACCAATGTGTAACCGGTGTAAAGCAACAACGGGCAACTTGCTCCACTCCTTTTGGTCATGTATACAGCTTCATACATTTTGGAATAATTTTTTTTATTTATTTTCCACTGCTTTTGGGAAACAATGGGATCCTGATCCCCTGGTTGCTATTCTCGGAGCTCCAGGGGTTTTGCCCCTGGCTAATAAATATGAGAAAGTTGCCCTTTTGTTTGGTATGGTGATCGCTAAGAAGTTGATCTTGAAGGTTTGGAAGAAGGACTTTGTACCCACATTTTAACAGTGGTTGGGAGAACTGGCAAACACATTGTCTCTGGAAAGATTGAGATATTACAACGAGGACAAAATTAACATGTTTGGGACAATATGGGACTCTGTACTAAAATCTATTCAATGAAGGGATCGTAGTTGGTCAAAAGATTAATGTCAGGTATTATATGAGCCCTTGCTCCCTGGTGTATTCTTGAAATGGTGTCTTTCATAATCTGGTGAATTTACCTTATGTTGCTTTGACTGTGTAACCTTTGTTATTTGATGTGCTGTTCTGTTTGGTTTGGGAGGGGTGTTGATGGTACTGTAGTTTGTTTTATTACTAAAAATGCCCCCCCAAAAAAGATATTTGTTCCAATGGGTGGCCAGGAGGCCGTCCATCGAGCTGATGCCGGTCGGGCGTGCAGCAGGCCGTCCATCGGGCAGAAGCCAGTCAGGCGGGCAGCCGTCCACCGGGCAGAAGTCGGTCGGGCAGGCGGCTGTCCAGTGCCAAGGGCCTTGGGAGATGCAGTTGACGACCTGGAGAGCTGCAGCTGGCCACACGAGGACCTGGAGAGCTACAGGCAGTGACGAGACCTCAGAAGCTGCAGGTGGCAAGGGATCCACCTCGGGGACTGCATGCGGCAAAGAGACCAAGGAGAACTGTTACATACGGAGTGGGATCCATCTCGGGGGTTGCATGCAACAAAGAGACCCGGAGAGCTGTGACATATGGCACGGGATCTATCTCGGGGGTTGCATGCAGCGAAGAGACCAGGAGACCTATTACATGTGGCGCGGGATCCACCTCGGGGGTTGCATGCAACGAAAAGACCGGGAGAGCTGTTACATGTAGCATGGGATCCACATCAGGGGTTGCATGTGGCGAGAAAACCTGGAGACCTGTTGCATGGGGCACAGGATCCACCTCAGGGGCTCTATGAGAGGAAGAGACCAGGAGAGCTGTTGCAGGTGGCGAGGGATCCACGTCGGGAGCTGCATGCGGTGAAGAGACCTAAAGAGCTGTTGCATGAGGCACAAGATCCACCTCGGGGGCTGCATGCAGCAAAGTTGATGCATCGGCAGAGTGAGGACCCTCTGTGGATGTTGAGACGTCGGCGGAATGGAGACCCTTTGTGGACGTTGAGGCGCCGGCAGACCGGGGACCCTCTGTGGACGTCGAGGCGTTGGTGGACCATGGACCCTCTATGGACTTTGAGGCAACTGAAGACGCAGGAAACGTTGGAGACACAGGAGACACAGCATCCTCTGGAGATGCTGGAGATGTAGCGCCCTCTGGATACGCAGGAGACGTAGCGCCCTCTGGAGACGCAGGAGACGTAGCACCCTCTGGAGACGCAAGAGACGTAGCGCCCACTGGAGATGCAGTAGACGTAGCGCCCTCTGGAGACGTTGGAGACAGACCAGGAGCGAGGACCTCAGAAGACAGACCAGGAGTGTGGAGCTCAAACGGGTCGGCGTCGCGGAGCTCAGCAGATGGGTCACCAGCGAGGAAATCTTTGGCGGTCAAATCAGGAGCAGGCGTGGACTAAAGTTTAACGTTGGCCATGGGCTCAGGGCTGGCTACAGGGTCAGGGCTGGCTGTAAGCTTAAGGACTGAGTCTCTGGAACCCCTCTGTCGTCGACCTCTCCGACGTGGGCGGCAATATGGTTGGGGTTCCGGACCAGACAGAGAGAGAGAAGCAGAACGTACAAGTGATTAAAAACAGGCTTAATCTGGGTCTATGTGTTCTGAATGGGTGTGATCCTTGTACTGCGTTGAAGGAACAGAGAGTGTAGGAGATAGGGAAACTACGGGGACTGCAGCAGGCGTGGAAGCAGCCGTAGGGGTTGTAGTTGCAAAGATCACAAGTGTTGTGTAAAAAGAGTCCAGTTCTATGGCAGGGAGATGTGTAGGTGGATGACTGGGACTTACAGCGCCAGAATTGAAGAGTGGCTCCTACCAATTCTTCTCTTCTAACACCTCGTCCAGGAAGTCCTCCATACCGGGTGCATCAAATAGTCTAGGTAAGCGAACATATTCACCTAGCATATTCTTTGTGGCCACCCACCTTTCCCATAGGTTGTAGGAGGTGGCCGAGTCCACAAACCTCCGTGCAGTTTCACAAAGCTGATGATAGTCTTCATCAGACAGTCTGGATAGAAAGTTCTTGTCTGCTGGGTTCTTATTTGATCGCGTCATACTGTCAGAGATTTACTCTGAAGGCATGAGCAAACCCAATGGTACAGACAAGAGTACACAGAAGGCAGGAGATACAAAAATAGATGTTTAATGATAATAAATAAAAGGGCTGACGTGGTAGCAAACTCACACTTGGAAGATAGGAGTAACACAGGAGACCCAACGATGACGTGACAAAGGACAGGACTCACAGACAGGGTTATATACACAGACAAGACAGGACGTGATTACAAACAGCTGGGAACACAAGGAGAAATAAATCAAGACTCAGATGAGACAAAGGATGCACAGACAAGGGATGACCATAAGATGGAGCCATCCTTTCAAATGCAACCTATACTCCGGAACGATGTATAGAGCAGAAAATACAGTAATAAGCAACATGCCAACTTCCAATTTGGTGTGTCGCTGCCTCTAGGAGTAAGAAAAGTCACTCAAAAATTGGATTCTCAAATTAAAATCTTAGATGGCCACTAACTAACATATGTAAACCGACCACCCCAATAATTTGAGAAAACAATGCTTGCTAGTTTTTATAATGCTTAAATGTATAGTTTCCTTGAATGATTGAGGTGATCTTTATGCTCTTTTATGGTGGCCAAGGCCATCATTGCCCACCTCATGGTTCTGCCATTGCGCCTTGATGTGAATAAAATTGCTCCTTTGACTCACAAGAATCTGCCACACTGATTCACACAAGCAAAACAAACAAACAAAAAAACAAAAACCTACCACTTTTCTTTTCCACAGTGTAACTCTTATCCACTTGAATATCTTGCAACAAAAACATTAAGGTTTAAGTTGTGTTACACTTAGACTGCTCTTCAATTCAAGGGACTGAGAGAAACGCAATGTCGGTCCTGTGTATGTCCTGTACATATTGCAGTTCTGACAATAAAGTTGACTTTGACTTTGACTTTGACTCAATTTAATGCAAATTACAAATTTAGCTTGCTGGCTGGATATTTAATCTAAACAAACAACCCCGAGCCTTTACCGCCACATTAGCTTGTCGCTGTTGCTGAACATTACAAGAAGAGCATAAAAGGAATCTTGTCACTTATGGCTGATTACATGGTTTCAGTACTGTATGACAGACGAGTCTGAACTGCTCTTTTCTTCCTGCTCCTCTTTTTCAGAGAGCTTCTACACCATCCATATTTGCACTACTTATCCAGTTAAATTTGGCCTAAGGGGACTTATGTACTGCTTCTAAGCAATACATATAGATTCCACCTGGATTTCTTTATTAGGTGTTCTGCATATAAAACCATATTTCTGCTGTTAGATCAGCTTTTAATATGCATGTAACAATAACAAATGGTTTTGACTGGGTTTCTGTGAATATTTATGTGAGGGCAGAACTATGTTTGTGTGTAGAGGGAGGGGGTGGGTGCATGCATTATTTATCTGTACAGGGCTTCTCCCCTGGATAGCTGCTTTTCTGGGTAGAGAAGCAGGGAGTTACCCCTGCTGAGTTGAATCATGTGCTTCTGAAACTTTTATGCTCTTTCAAGGCTGTAACAGTACCACTGCCTGCAGCCTGCTCTCCAAGATGGCCGCTGATTGACAATGCCTGGCGGTCATCAATGAGCTTCATCTCCTACTTAAGGCTGCAGTCCAGTGTTACTCTTTGCTAGAGCATATCACCTTCTATGGTATTGTGTGCCTCTGGTCTGATCATTGTTCCTAGTCTAGGACTTGTTCACCTGTTTGTTCCTGTTTCCAGTTTCCTTGGTTCCTCGGTCCTGGTTCCCCTTGTGGTCTGGAATGGATTCCTCCGGTCCTGCTCTGGATCTTCCCTGGACTCACATTGGACTTCTTCGTGTTCAGGTTCAACTCTCCTCGTGCCTGCTCTGGACTCCATGTGCTCTGTTCACCAGTGCCTGCCTTCCTCGGTTCCCCTTGGACTCTCCTCGGACTCCTCTTTGCAAATCCTCACTGGATTGGAGGATTGGATCTCTCAACTATCCAAAGCCTGTAAGAAAGAACAACACAATTAAATATAATTCATCAGTTATCCCCTGAAGATCTCCTCTGACCACCATCTCCCCCTTCTTCCAGGAGTTGCAGAGAGACGACTGTTTCTGGTTTCACTCTAAACAATAAACACTGTTCCTTTTGTAGGCCCCATCTCTGCCTCATTCTGGGTTTCATAGCAATCTGGGTTCCTTGAGATTATAACAAAGGCATTATCGTTCTCTTTTTTGGTTTCTTCTAGTTATCTCAGTGTCTACATTACAACCCTCCTTCCTCCACGCTCTTCTTCTATGCTAGGCTCTTTTATTCTCTTCCTATCTGTTTCTGTTTGTCCCCTTGTTACAGCTGTCTCGTTTCCTTTCTTATTCTACTGGTGTGCATGTGCTGCATAGCCTAGCTGTTCTCGTCCTCCCCCTCTTTTCTCTGTATCCACTTCTTCTCCTCACATCCTCCTGCAGATGTCAGATCAGACAGAATAACACGACTCCTCGAGGGGAAAAAAAAAGACCCGATTTCCCTTTAGTTCACCTTCAATATATGTACTGTGTGAATAACCCAAAACCTGCACTGACTGTGCTTTACTCACAGAGACTGAACAGGTGATGTGTGGAAGGTCAAGATGTCCTCACAAGGATTGGAGGGGTTTACTTTGAAATGCAATTTGTATGTTTGAAAAGTCAATTTCACTTAAAATGTACGTATTTTGATTACTTATTAAAATGCATGTTATAGTGCACAGTCAAATATTACTACATCCGAGATGAATAAATACAGAAACTTAAATAAAAATATGTTAACATTCATCCATTTATCAGATACAAAATGAGTAGTTCAGTATTTGTAAAACTTTACAGAATAGCTTGAAAAAGGACTCCAAAATTTTGGAGGTTAAAGTTGCTTTAGGATGGCAGCAGACATACAGTACTTTGGTTTTAGGTTCCACACAGATTAATTTTGAGTTAGTAAATCTGGTCAAAATTTAACTCTAGCTTCCTTAAGTACCGGTATATTTTGATGTATAAATTGTTCACACTTGCACAGATGCCCACAAAAAAAAGTAAATAAAGTTCAATAATCCCTGTTAAAAAACAACATTACGTGTTTAAATTATGTGTACCGTAAGTAGCTTTTATATCTTTGCTACAAGAGGTACACAAGATCTATATTAGTGCAAGGCAAAGATAAAAAAATTATTGCGATTAATCTAAAATACTATTTAGGTTAAATGCAATTAATCTAATTACTATGCACAAAATAAATTATGACTCAAATATGTTTAGAAATTTTTTAAGTTACTGTTTTATATGAAAAATGTTCAATACGTTAAAAAATGCACTTTTTAACTGCAGTGTTCCCCTAGCAACTGAAGTGTTTCTAATAACATAAACATGAACAACATCATATCAAATGAATCAAAAGCTATTTGCCAGGGCAATAATGTTTTACGTTTATTTTAGAAGGGAAAATTTGTTTAGGCAGGACCATCATCAGAACTCTCTATGGACTGAGAGAGATGGCAAAAAGCAGGACAGCAGAGCATGAAACATACTTTTGTCTACCAAGAAGTTCAGTCACATACCTGTAACAACAAAAAAGTCAAGCCTTCAGTCAAACTGTATTGCGTTCACATACTTACATTAACAAAAAATGTCACATATTTATGGTACATTTACACACACACATTACATTATTCATTTCTTAAAAACAGGACAATGAAAAATACATGAAGTGAAATACATATACCTGCAGGGCTCAAGGGGTGTTTCTAACTTCTGTAGTTTGTCCATTTCGTCTGGTGGCAATCTTGGTCTTGTGTGTAACAAGGATGTCTCAGTGGCTGTCCATTTCTGTGGATGCTTTTGATCATGTCCAGAGTTTAATTCCATCTGGTTGGAACATCTTGCATGTGTGATTCTTTCTTTTGTCCATGTTCAGTTTGTTGTTCTAATTCTGCAGTATTTGCTGGACTATGTTTAAAATAGCCCACAACTTTTCTGCATTTGGCGAGGACATTGTCAAACACACTACTGTTTAGCAGAGACACTGAGAGAGAATGTTGTAGACAGTGCAGAGGACATGTTCAAAAGACAAATATTTTTCAGCAGCCATCGTGTTTCTTGCACTATGTTCTGACTTCATGTGACATGTTCCACTGCTGAGCAACTTTAATAAAATGTTCTGTGCACGTTTCAGTAAAATGTCTCCTGTTTTCACTAGTCATAGCACGTGACTGTAGCTTCCACTGTGCATCAGTATAATGTAACTTTGAGGTAGATATGATTACCCAGAGATGTTCAGTAGGCTCCAGTGAGAGCAACTGTTGGTGCATGTTGTAACATTTTGTAGCTCTTTTATTTTCATACAACTCGTGAATTCTTCTTGTGACGATGTGCAGTGAGGGAGGCTCATACTGTCATTTGTTACGGTTCTAAGGACGTCACACAGACCAGCATCTTCCTCAATGCTACTTGGCCTGCAATTTGCAGCTATCTACTTCCATATAGCATTTGTTAGCCTACCTTGCTTTTATTTGTCTATTTTTTCTCCACACGCTGCATCCAGCTTCATCTGCAGAAGCCTTCCTGCAGTTTGTTACATTGAATGACTGGCTGACATTGATGGTGTGTTTTGAATTGAAGCAATATTTCAGGATCTAGCTACTCCTGCAGTAAGACAGTTTAGCGCTGCAGTGTTTACAGATGACTTTACTTCTATTCAACCTGCCGTCGTGAAAAGTTTAAAAAAATTAATGCCCCATGTAAAAGTTTGGTAACTTTCTTCATGCTTCCGTCCTGCTGGTTGCTGCTACTCAGTTTGGCTCATGTGTGCGCTGCATGGCATAAGCCCTACAAAACATCTCATTGGTTGAGACTTGCAGTGATGCTCCATAGCCAATAGTGATCAACATCCTGCCTCCACTGACCAAGTGTGTTTGTGTGTTTTCACAGACACTGAGAAATGACATACCGGTAATTGCAATTTAAAAATAGTCACAGTTATATATATATATATATATTATATATATATAT
>JBBPBX010030662.1:18375-35040 GCA_038048925.1 Garcialebias charrua
CAATGTCATTTTGAATTTTAAGACAAGTGATGTTGAAGCGAAACGATTTATGTTTTTAGGTAGCAGACATAAATTTGATCTTAAGAAGTGCAATTTCCAGGGTCACCTTATTATTCCACTTCAAACTGTCTCAAACTGAGAAATTATCTATTAGGTTAGAAACTGGCTGTAAACATTTTTATTTTTGTTTCCATCATCTTGAAAAAAAAAAAAAAACACTTCAAAGCAATCCTGAAAAAGCACCAATAAATTAGTCTTTTGTTACTGTTTGAGGGAATCCAGTGGCATAAATCACAAATGTTTACCCCAAACACAGGAATAAAGGAAAGTTGCTGTTTTTTGTTTGTTTGTTTGTTTGTTTGTTTGTTTTAATTAGTAGAAATAATAAATAAATAAATAACTTCTCAAGACTCTAATGTGTATGTATATTTTCCACGTGCCACAGCAATGTTTATAGTTTCACATCTGGGTTTTATGGTGCCAGAGCAACAGGGGAGCGCAGCATGATATACAATGGCAAGCAGCAGAGAGAAATATGTCAGGGTAACATTAGACTATTACACTAATCCTTCCCATTTAGACAAACTTCAAAGAAACAGTGGAAAACTAGAGTATGAGCCCAGAGGGTTGGTTAAATGTCAGGGGCCATGTGTGTTAATGCGTATCTGTTTGGGTGCTTAAGTGTGTGTGTCTGGTGTGGATGGCTTTTTTAAGAAGGTAACTTGACCCTTGAAGGTGATCCCAAATCTTAATCATGGAGAAATATAATATGTAACACCCCCCACCCAGTGGTGTAGTCTACATTTTTGTAGTGGGTATACTGTGCTTAGAAACCAAAGTACACAGGTTAGTACAATGTAATCATCAATTTATTTTGGTTTTATAGTGAACATTTCCAAATTTATCTGACGTTTATATTCGAATAAATGAACAACAAACTTTGTACAACAGTTGGGCTGGCTTTGTATTAAAAACCTGTTATAGAATTTATAAAACAGTATCAAAGCAAAGCACTACATACAGACAGATTGTTACAGAAGTGTTTAACTGCTGTTTAACATATCAGTGATGCGTTTCTAATGATGTCATGTATCATTGGGCACTTCTAAGTGGTTATACTGAATTTCTTAAGCTTTTTCTAGTGGGTATACTCCGTATACCTGAGTATCACGTAGACTACACCACTGCCCCCACCCACGCACACACACACACACACGTTGGTCTTTCTATTTTTGCATGGACTTTGCATTGAATTCAAATTTCAAGGTTCTTTATTGTCATTCGTATCACATGTGGTACATGAGTTGGAACAAAATTGTATACTCAAGGTCCCAGTTACACCCAAAAATAGCAAAATATAGAATATAAAAAACAGTACATTAGGATCTAAGATATACACAAATATAAACGGGTAGTCCTCTGGTTACGAAGGTCTCGAGTTACGTTTCGTGGATACGACGCATCTCCCATTTACTATGAACAATCTTTTTTTGAGTTACGCAGCCACTGCAGCAGAAGAATACAGTATTGCACTGTACGTGGTGCGGCGGTGGAGGGATACAGAGGCGGAGGGATATAGAGGCGGAGGGATACAGAGGCGAGGTGGACCGGCAGAACCAGGCGCAACAGTGGAAAAGTATAGGCGGAGGCCTTACTGTAAACGCTCTGGACTGAGCTGGACGGCGGTTTTACGTCGTAAACGGAATAGAGAATACAGCGGATGGACGGAGGAATACAGCGGATGGACGGAGGAATACAGCGGATGGACGGAGGAATACAGCGTCACCAGCATCCCAGTAGGCCATTAACTCTTTTTTCCCTTCATTATGGCTCCCAAACGTATGTGTTTTTTGATAATTGTGACCAGCCACTCCAAAACCAGGAACAAGTCGGCACACTCTAAACTGAGAAAAAATCAATAAACCTTCAACTTCTGAGAAATTAGTGAAAATCGTTTTTTTGCAAAATGTACCAGTTGAAGTTGTGAAGAAACCATCCCATGCTTTAAAAAACACTTTATAAGTGTTTAAACTGATAAACTTTGTGTTAGAAATCAGTTTGTTTTCAGAGTAAAACCGAGCCGCAGTGATTTGCGTACTGGGGGCGGGGACCCTCTCAGCTGATTAACATGCGGGACTTGTTTGGCTGGTATCAGAGCTTTGTTACTGGCTTCGGCCAATAACGTGCAGCTTTGAAAGAAGCACATGGCTACTTAACATCTATAGATCGCCCAGTGGACACAACAAGGAACAAGGAAAATAATAAAATAAAGCCGATCAAAGCGTCAGAGCTGTCAGCTGTTTTTCCGACCGACCCGAGGGGAAAAAAAAAGAAGCTTTTACTGCGTGCGCAAGCAAATCGCAAGCAAATCAGTTTCCATCCTACATAATACATCCATCCATACGTCCATCCATCCATCCACTATATTTATTTCATTAGACAAAGCAGACACGCGTAATCACCGCGCAATGCGCCCCAGCCACTGCGGTCCACTCGGCTCTGTGTCTCCAGCCATGGTCTGTGTCCAGCTGCGCATCGCGCAATCACACGCGTTGGATTGGCTTAGGTTTTACAAATCGCAGCAAAGAAACTAAAATTTAAAGCACGATAATGGTGCACCAATTATGCAGATTCAACTGGCCGTTTGAAAAGGTAAAATGTACAGTAGATCGGATGGATCAGCCGTTCTCACGCAGCTGTCAGCTGCTGTCATCATGATAAAAAAGCTGAATGGAGCAGCGTGTTTAATTAAAATAGCCTTGTTTTTCCCAGATAATTTTGCTCTAAAATGTTTTTGTTTATCTTTATGTAAGATTATCTTTAGAATTTATTTTTCATGTTAATATATATTTGGTGAAACAAGAAATCTTATCTTTCTTTCTTTGAAATACATTATTTGGATGGATGGATGGATGGATGGATGGATGGATGGAAACCGACCAGCCCACAAAAGCTTAATAAAAAAGACCTACAGCAAAGATAAGGCCTTTCTGCCCTGATGACACAAAATGTCCAGCACCAACACCTTGTGTGACATCTAAAATAAGTCTGTGCAGGAGCTTGGTGTGTGTAAAGCCTTATTTTATTTTGTTTTCCCCCTGTCTAACCTAGATGCAACATAAGCATCTCCTGAGTTTACTCAACATCTTCAGCTATTATACAAACTTTTCCAGTGTCATCAACTTTATAAAGTGCATTCCTGTCCTGTACCTTTAACACCATTTTTTATTATACTTTTACTGCTGTTAATATCATAATTTTTACCATTGGTGTGTGATACTGTTCATTAAATTTTTAAACCTCTTTTATGTTGTGTGTGTGAAGCACCTTGATAACGTAGTTTATCTGTTTTAACTGTGCTATAAATAAAATTGACTTGACTTGACTAGTTGCAGTGGTGGAGAATGTACTCAAACACTGTACTTAAGTAAAAGTACAAATAAACAGACAAAAATGTACTCTAGTAAAAGTAGAAGTACCATATTAATGTTTTTACTTTCAAACTAATGACAAATCAAAAAACTGCAACGTGAATGCAACTTGTAACTCAACACATTATAGAAATGTAGTGTAGTAGAAAGTACAGATACTTCATGTAAAATGTAGTGGAGTAAAAGTAAAAGTACCCACATTTATTTCTACTTAAGTAAAGTACAGATACATGAAAACTGTACTTAAGTACAGTAACAAAGTTTGTACTTAGTTACATCCCACCACTGACTAGTTGTGACCCTTATTTTTTGGGGTGGGCTGTAACAAAACAATCAACATTATTAATGTGTAAAACATGTCACAATAACATAAAATACAATTCTTTGTATTAATGTTGTTTTTTTAAAGATCAAAAGGAAGTTTGCCAGTAGGGGTGTAGGAAAAAATAGATTTTTCAAAGACTCTGGATTCTTAGTCCTGGCGATTCAGAATCAATTCTAAATGCTCCAAAATCAATTTTTAAACATGTTTAATTTTACCCTGATGCATGCTCAATAATCCAGGTACAAAAATCTAAAAAAGCTAAGTCTGGTATTCAGCTCAGTCTTAACACCCTCTCACAGTGGATCAACCAGTTGGCTGATGACAGCCGAAACCAGCTGCTCACATGATGGAGGACCATCAGCCTAACAATGGATCGTTAGCACCCTGATGGTTGTTTGCTATTCACAGAGGGCTGAGTGATACCAGCAATGACAGCATTATTGTCCCCCTCTTATAATGCTTGAGTTAAAGGTTACTACACTTTGGTAGGCTGAAGTCTGTTTTTGTCTGTATATTTTGAATTATTTGTATGTGATGGACTGGAGACCTGTCCAGGTGTCCCACGCCTCTCGCACAGTGATGACTGGACATGGACACCAGTGAGCCCCATGACTCTTAAAGGAAGAAGTGGTTAAAGATGATGGATGGATGAATTATTTGTTCCTGGTGAAGGAATATACACACATTTAGATGTTCTATATGTTAATCTTACTTGAAACTAATAACAAGCGCTCTATAATCAAGGTATTTACAATGGTTTTACAAATGTTTATGCAATTAAACAACATTATAATGCACGCTTTTAGATCCAGCAAAGAGAGGGTTAACAGCTCTTGGCAGCAGAAAGGCACTTTGTGTTTGCTTTGGCCGACACAGGCTTTTCTTAAACTAAGGCTGAGCACTTATAAAACAAACACACACTTGGTCATCAATTAGTGTAACTGGACATTAATTACAGGAATTTACATTAAAGATAATACACTAAACACATGGATCTGACAATTTTAAACATGCTGAACAAAGGAGCGAGCTGGTTTTCAGAGCAGACCTCAGTACCAGCCATAAAATCTCCAAGGCCGTAAAACAGATAAACAAGGGAGCTCCAAGGCTCCTTATCAGGCCCTAAGCCAATGAGAAACGAGAAAAGCCCAAAGCTGCACTTTATACTGCCAAGAAGAGACAGACATCTTGAGCACTTTTTGAGAACAGCGCGTCGGACAGGTCAGTGCTCAATATGGCTCACAATAATTTGTGCACAAATGATTGTTTATGCTGTAACTCTGTTAACCTGTAACCTGTGTTGATCCAAATAAATCTTGATCTTTTTTACATGAGAGCCTGGTCATTTCGAACACCCTCGAAATATCTCCTTCAAATGGTGACCACCCGACGTGATGGCCTAGTCTCTCTCTCTGATTTGGTGGAACGACGTGGCTCTTCTTCAGCTGTGCAGCAGTGGAGCTCTGACAGACAAATCAGGTGAGTCGACCGTGTTTTAAACAAAACCGACTATTTGGCCACGTCACAAATTAAACTGCGCACAAATGAAGTCCAGACTCGTGATAAATTCTGGTTCTTCAAGTTAAAGTTAATTAATAGAAGTTTGATTTGATCTGTCGACACGGGTTACAGTTTGAACAGACGCTTGTTTGGTGCGGGACGGTCCCCGCTGCGCGTTCACGGGCAGAGCCGCGTGCTCGTGAGGAGGGGGGCGCGTGCCCGTGGTTTTTCCTTCGTGTGTCGTCGTGTGTGTTTTTCGTGTTTCATTTACTTGTTTTTTGGTGGGGCCGCGCATCTTCGATTGGGTCAAGGGGTTCGCTGCCGCTGGTTCCGTTCGGACGGGTCCAGAGGGGGAGGCGTTCGCTCGTCGGCCCGTGCGCGTTGTTCGTTTCCGGGTGCGCTCGTTTCAATCAGGGTGGCTGGACTCGAGCGTCCTGTTTGCTCGTACACGTTAGGGGAGCTCCCGATTCCCTGGGACGTCACTGCGTGAGTGGACGCTTCGTGCCGCCTGTTTCCTGGTTGGCGAGCGTACTGAAAGCCCGGCGGTCCGTCGTGGGACTGACCGGAAGTCACTGGGGAGAGTGGACCTTCGTGAAGCGGTGTATCGCGGGAATACATCGCGGTCACGTGAGAGGAACGTCTGCCAGCTGTGCCCTGCGGCGAACTAGCTACTCGCCGTAGTGGACTCGCACTGGAGGCGTGACCAGAGTGGTCACGGACCACTGGTCAGTTGAGGGGGAAGCCCGCCGGTTCATTGTGGGGCGGTGCTGATTGGATTTTTTGAGTTTCGGCCGTTTTGCATGCATTTTTACTCGTTTCTTTTGTGTTTTCGTGTTTCATTAATGTCAAAGGGGGGATCTTTGTATATATGTGTCCATTTGATTGTCATTAATTGTTTGTGTCGACTCAGAGAGTGTGAAGTGAAGTTTTATTTCTTTTCAGTGGTGAATGGTGCTGCCATTTTTTGCATGAATGACAGGTGGCGCTGTTGTCTAACAGAGGGGCAAGGCTGATTTTCCACAGACTTGGCCCCTGAGTTTCTCTGGCTCAGCTCATCTGTGAGTGCTTGTGGAATAAAACATTTTGAGTGAATGAGATTGCGTGGAGGCGATATGGCGCACATGCAGGGTGAACAAATGCAGGAACAAAAAGACATTCTTGAACTGTTGCTACAAATCAGAGCAAATATCAGACGTTTACAAATTGAAAGCACAGAGAGGTGCAACCAGTTGAGCGAATTAGTATCAAAAATTGTTGAGGAAGCAGACGGATCAACAGGAAACTTAGCTAATTTGGTTCTAATCAGATTTAAACAACACAAACAAACGATTTATGAAATTGGAACTGAGATAGCACTACATTGCACCACGGTAACACAGTATCAACAATTAATTAGGAAATATGATGAAGAGCTGAAACAGATTGACCTTCTTGAAGAATTGTTCTTAATTGCGGACAGTGTGCAGGCATTAGGGCACACAGAGAAAAGCTCAATTTAAAAGAAAATTTAGAGCAGCAGGTGGCAGGAAGAAGAGCAGTCAAACAGTGCCACCTACAGGAGGTTTGAAGCAAGTTGCAGAGACTGAGGGAGATGAGAAGGTTGTGAAGAGAAGGGGATGTGAAAGGGAGAAAACAGAAGTAAGGAAACAGGAAGTCGGTCAGACAGAGGAAGTGGGGAGGTTGTCAGAGAAGTATTTGGGGTGTCAGAGGAGCAGCCAGAAATGAGGAGCAATGGAAGAGATTCATATCAGGAGATATGTGGAGGAAGGCAAAGACAGAGAGGGATGAGGTGACCCAGAAAGTGAAAAGCAAGTGGATGAAGGAGCAAACAGGAAGTTGAGACAGAAAAGTACACAAGGAAGTTGAGAAGAAGACAGGAGGCAGGAGATGGAGGGAGTGAGTTCAGGCCCCAAGAAGAGAGAAGGGGGGCCACAGAGAGGGGTTGTGGAAGTATCCGAGAGAAGATGAGGAAGGTGAGGTGAGATTAAACATTTATCTTGAAATCAGCCACAGAGCAAAAAACTTATTTTGGAAATTTTAAGAGGTCAGCAATTCACCAATTAGACAAACACGAGAGTTCTAGAGAGAAGTGAGACAGTTTCGGGTTGAGGTTCAGTGAACTTTAAAGTTGATGTAAATTTATTTTTTTGCTTTTGATTTTAAATTAGAGGTAAGAAACCCGTTGTGCAGACCAGATCCTGAGAGGGGTGCTTGGATGGAGACAAATGCCGAGAAGATTTCACTTTTGAGTTTTCATATAGTAATATTATTGGCGTTATTATTAGACAATTACGCAGATTTCGTTTTCAGCCTACAGCCTGACAGCACACAGTGCGTGGAGAGCATCAGACAGACAGACCTCTTTTGATACAGAACACATAATTGTAATTTACCATGAGTTAGGATTCAACCAAAATGCACGAAACTTTTCGTTTGTCAGGAGATTGGGGAAACAGTGATGGCTCCATTGGATTTGAATGCATAAAGTTGACGTCTACATGGTTCATTTTGACTCTGAGAGCGACAGCTGCCAGTGGAGTGAGAGCAAGACCTCTCACTCATGAATGGACACAACACGGGGACAGTTGAAGGAAAAAGCAAAGAACTGTCATTCAAACACCAGAATGTCCATGAACTTCCTTAGCCATAGTTCAAGGCAACGACCTGAACAAAACAACAGTCCAGGACACAAACAGAGGTCAAAGTCAGCAAACATAACGTGAAATCAAGTGAAGTCAGGACTTGGGGCATCCTGCAGAGAAAGCCACCAGAAAGAAGTGGCGGGACATGGAAGCTGACCTAAGCTGGACAATGGACAAGCTCACACGACCAGAGCATGAGCATGTGGAACAGCTGTCAGGAGTCACTCATTCCAGCAACCCGTGAAGGCGTCGGCCTCCCATTTGAATCGGTGAGGGTCACACTGGGGGCCTCAGTCTCAGGGTCCAAACGTAAAGTGCATTATTTAATGATGACACATAGAACAGGCCACCGCAGGCCACATAATTATTAGGTTAATACTGATTTGGAGCTCTGTCTGCCTGCTCCTCCCGGTTCCAGAGGGCTCTTAAACAAAATAACAAGACTCTCATCCTGAGGGCCACAGCAAAATGAGTTGTGAATATTTTCACAGGTAAAATTGGTGTCACCACAAGTATTCAGATTGGGTGTTAAAGGTCAGATAAATAATGGCAGGTCTCCTCGAGGTAATGGCTTTCTGGGAGTCTGGGGTGCACAACAGGTTCGTTAAAATTCAGGATATAGCTAAGCCGCAGAAATTGGATCGTTAATCAGTGCAGATAAGATCAATTAAGTAAGAACAAGCTTTCAGAGGTGAGGAGAGCACAGGAACAAATTCAAGAAAATTTCAGTGGTGGTCGGTGAGGATAGTTGTTTTTGTGGACAAAAAAGCGGAGCAGCGATAGTGCTGGTTTAGTAAGGGGCTTCAGACAGATCAGTGTTTTGACACGCTGGTAGGCCTGAAGTGGAAAGGAGAATACAGTCAGCGCAGAGGGCAAAAGGCAAGGCTCTGTGTGAACTTTGGAGGGCAGCACGAACTAAGCTCATTCAGAGGACAAGAGAGGGTTGTGAACAGCACAGGGAGACGAGTGAGGCAGACATGAGAAAGGGTACCACTTCTTAACATCACCACCACACCGAGACTTACTAAACAACAAAAACGTGACCGTTTGGCTGAGTTGGAAGCAAAAGGAACATCAGGAAACATCAATTGGAACTACAATGTGGGCCCAACACAGAAGGCAGTGGCGGCTCCTGAAGAGAGTCGCTGAAAACAGGACCATGGAGTTGGAGTGGAGCTTGTGGAGTGTGAATCCATCCAGAAGATGGAGAAGAGGATTCTGAGGAGCGGCGACTCGCGCAGGTGCGTGCACACCAGATGAAGGGAAATTCATTCAGCTGGTGGCACACACACATTTTGGACTTTCTGATCAGAACATTTGTGCACGTATGCGCCGTGCTTTCATTGCGTGATCCTCAATGGACAGGGAAGTCGCGCGAATAAAGAAAATTTCCGACCGTAAGGACACCAGGTCATGAGATAATAATTGGTTGTACGGACATGCTCGAACCGGTAAAAGAGTTCAGAAATTTTCTGGTTGACGTGCCACATTCACTGGCTGACCAGAGGCATAACAAAAACAAGAGAGAAGACGAGAAAACAGTTCAAAATTTTAATCAATTGCTACATTCCAAGACATGTTTTTTCCTTTCGTTCTGCAAAAATCAGATCGGATGATTGTATACATTTTAGCAATGCAAATCTAGGGAATATTAGAAATACTTTAGGCCTCAACATGTTAGTATATTTTTGAAAAATTGGCTGTAATCTGTGCACAGACTAAAATTAATTTACTTGGGGCTTTATAGAATGGCCGTTAGGGCTGAGGGCACCTGTAGATAGGGGACAAGGGTTGTTGTAATGTCGCATATGATGTATTTTGAGAGACTAATAGTTGTTTGTCCAGCTTCCATCTACAGACTCTTGGAACCGTAACACCTGAGATCACAAGGCCTGAACAAGGAAGGTCCACTGACACCCTGGGTGTTTCTCAGGGTCCCTAAGAGAGAGTCACCAAGTGGGCAAGCACATCTGAGCTGCTGAAACGCACATCACCAGCAGCGCGCCAGAGAGGGAGAGGCACAGCCCGACGGGTCCGGAGAGGGAACCCCAAAGGTCATCGCGAAAGGTCGAGGTAGCTCGGACGGAGCTTCAGAGCTGAGAGCTCCGGAGCAGCATCTGGAGCGAGCAGGTGCACACGAAAGGTCGGCTGTCCTGCATCTTCATCTGAGAGAGCGTGGTCGAGAAGGTGTCGTGGTCGAGAAGGTGTGGGCTTCAGTTGCCGCTTCGTTTCACTTCCTTTTCCGTGGAAGTCATCTGTTCGTGAGGTGTTCTGGGTCGAGTGGGTGAAGAAGCAGTCTAACTGTTCGTCATAGTCAATTAGTTAGTATTTTCTTAAAATTAGAGGTCAATACATTCACACATACATCTCAAATACACACAGGTCTGATTTTCAAGGGGTTGGAGTTAAATTTCTCGATTTTACAGCTAAAAATAAAAGGAAATACGGGTTTGAATTATTTCTTAATTCTGATTTAAATTCAGTGGGAGTGTGATGTGTTCTTTAGAAGACTGCATTTTCTTACAGGTACAAATCAGTGTTTCCTGTGTTTAAAAAAGAAAGAAACAAGAAGATTTTGTGAACTTTGCATGTGTTTGGGGTTTGAACTTTGAATGTTAATTTCATCGTAGGTGTCTTCCTTTTCAGGTTTGTTGATTTAACTGTACGAGGGGTCATTTTACTTGTGCTTTTGTGTTGTTTCGTCACATTCCGGGTTCACAGAGTTCGCACGGTGCTGGGTTTCTGGCGTGGATTCATCATGGCCGATGGGCATCACAGATTATTTATGATCGGGGGTGGGATCTCAGCAACGGTGGTCTCCATCATTTTGTTATTGGAATATTTCTGTGTGATACCAGGTCGTCCGAGTTGCCATCCTGTACCCCATCAGAGGGACAAGAGGGATGCCCTCATGCAGGGGGCGTGGAGACAGGTACAGGTTGCTGATCATCTGTCGATGAATTTCTCTGAAGTCTTTCAGAGGAACTCTTGGTACAGGTATGCGCAATTCTTAGCCAGAAACCGTCACAAATCCGAGTCTTATATCTGTACCCCACTTCCGGTCACCGAATCACAACTGCCATTGCGTATCAGACCTTTTGACCGGTTGCTGTCATTCTGTGTTCTGCAGATGAGCTCCAGAGGATTCTTCAGGGAGCACCTGCAGTGTCAGCCTAAAAGGTGCAAATTGAGCACATTATCACAGCCGATGGTGTTGGCTCCGTTTGTTGATTGGCCATCCAGTGGACAGTTCCCTGTCTGTGTGCGCCGCGTCCATCATCAGGACTCATATCAGGTGGTAGTGGGGTCCCTCCCTGAGGACAGGTGCAGAGCGTTATACCACCCAGGTAGGGAATTCATGGGTGTGCCTGGCAGTAATGGCACGTATCCGGTGGAGGCTTTGGCCTGGCTGTGTGGACATCAGGTGATTTTGACCTTGCCAGTGAACTGGACTGGGTGCTGTGCACCTGTTGCAGTTACAGAGGGGTCGTACCTGGTGTCTTTGAGTAACGGATCTCATTATGTGGGACGGTCGAAGACTCCTGACGTCAGTCAGCACGAGTCTTCTTGGGGTTCAGAGGTCCCAGTGGAATGGAAGCGTGGCTTCTTCCCGGGATCGAAGGTCGGGGATCACCTGTTGCGTGTGGAGGCTTTAGACTACCACTTTGGGATGTTCATTTATGAGTCGGTAAAGGCGTTAGGGGCCACCTCTGCAGAGCGGTGGGCCATGCGGGTTGTGTCTTTACATCATCATTTGCTGTTGGATTTGTTTAAAGCATCTGTTAATGGAGTGTGTGAGATGATTAATAATAGCACCTGCTGTACCTTTATACCTGATGCGTCTGTTTCAGATCCACAGGTCAGGGTGACAGCGGCCCTGCGCCATCTGAGGGAGCTTCAGAAGCATCAGACGGAGGAGGCGCATACAGGGCTGTGGCATGCACTGTCTTGGTTCACGAGAGGGTCATGGCATCAGGTGTTAGTAAAGCTTTTGGCCTTGCCACTAGCTATTCTGGTTCTGTTCTGCTTATTTATGGGGTGCGTGACACCTTGTGCACGGGCAAAAATCTCGAGGATGATTGCTTCCAGGGAAATGGAGGATTTTGGGACGGCGTTTCCCTTGGTGCAGGCGGGGTCCACACCGTCGCCTGCCGCACAAACTCACCTGTATTTGGCAGACAACAGATACCTGTAGTGGTGGGGAGTGTTTGAGTATGGAATGGTTGGGTGTTGCTTTTGTCCTAATCACATTAATTCTCTGATGATCTTGCTGTTTTGAGGGGTGTTTCATGTTTTTATTTGGTTTTTGGGGTATTATGGTGGAGTCAGTTCGGGGTTAATCTGAAGGGTTGATTCTGGGGTCAGATAGGGGCCAGACGCAGTTCGCTGCTGAAGGAGGGGGCTCTCAGGTATTTGGCTGCGTCCAGGTGCCTGTGGAGTTAGGAGATGGACTCCAGGTGGGGGATGCCGTTGGACTGATGATTATAGTTATCCTCTTATGATTTGGTGGTTTGTGATTGTTGTTTTGATGTGGGGTTAATGATTACTTTTGGGGTCAGATGGGGGTTGCGTAGAGTTGGTTGATTTTTTGTTTTTGGGGTGATTTTATTTGGTGTGTTGTATTTTTCCTATGGTGTTGAGGTGGGGGTCCTCTTCGGGGGATCCGGCTGGTGGCGTGCAGGTTGTTGTGACCTATTAAGATAGGTCAAGAGAGGGGGTGAAGGAATATACACACATTTAGATGTTCTATATGTTAATCTTACTTGAAACTAATAACAAGCGCTCTATAATCAAGGTATTTACAATGGTTTTACAAATGTTTATGCAATTAAACAACATTATAATGCACGCTTTTAGATCCAGCAAAGAGAGGGTTAACAGCTCTTGGCAGCAGAAAGGCACTTTGTGTTTGCTTTGGCCGACACAGGCTTTTCTTAAACTAAGGCTGAGCACTTATAAAACAAACACACACTTGGTCATCAATTAGTGTAACTGGACATTAATTACAGGAATTTACATTAAAGATAATACACTAAACACATGGATCTGACAATTTTAAACATGCTGAACAAAGGAGCGAGCTGGTTTTCAGAGCAGACCTCAGTACCAGCCATAAAATCTCCAAGGCCGTAAAACAGATAAACAAGGGAGCTCCAAGGCTCCTTATCAGGCCCTAAGCCAATGAGAAACGAGAAAAGCCCAAAGCTGCACTTTATACTGCCAAGAAGAGACAGACATCTTGAGCACTTTTTGAGAACAGCGCGTCGGACAGGTCAGTGCTCAATATGGCTCACAATAATTTGTGCACAAATGATTGTTTATGCTGTAACTCTGTTAACCTGTAACCTGTGTTGATCCAAATAAATCTTGATCTTTTTTACATGAGAGCCTGGTCATTTCGAACACCCTCGAAATATCTCCTTCAACATCCAGTATTGAAGTCTGTTGTGTTAAATTTAACTGTGCTGACGTGTTAAATTGAAAGAAAGTGAAATCATGTCAATCAAGTGTAATGGTGTTAATTTAGTTGATTTATTTTAAATAAATGGTAGTGTCTTTGACATATCAACTAAGTTAACGTCTCTTGTCACTTAATGGCTTTATTTATTTATCCATCATAAAGATCACAGAAATATTGGGTAAACTGAAAAAGAAAGAATCCGTGAAATTACTATTCAATCTGAATAAGTAAATTAATTAAGGTAAAGAGGTCAGTATTAATATTGACCTCCTCATAATCCTTTACAAAGTAAGGGGCAGATATAATAAGATTTATTCTTCTTTCTGCTACCTTTCATTTTTTTACATTTTGTACACTATCATTTATGAGATTGTCTTGTATTGTTTCTTTTGTAAAAAAAATGAACAAATTTAATAAACATAAACATAAACTTTGAGCCCATCTCACCTTTGTTGTTCAGCTTAATCTCCTTTGATACATGTTGACTGCACCAATTTAATAATAAAGGGCTCTGCACAGTTCAGTGCACAAAAGGATGAGAAATATGTTCTTTGTCTGAGCTGTTGTGTGCCTGTAAGGGCAGCAGAGGAAGTGAATTGTAGATTTTGCCCCGTTTATACTGTTTATGTTTTTGTTTTGGTTAATTTTTCATTTTCATTATTTTTGCTTAATTCAAAACAAATTCATTTCATTTCATTTATTCATTTATATAGCACTTTACACAACCTGATTCAACAAGGGTGGTGACCAAAGTGCTTAACAAAAAACAGTGCAGTACTTAAAAAGACAGATTAAAAATCAAGAAAAACACAACATAAAAGCAAAAATAAAACCAGAAAATGTCACCACATATTTAATTACTAAAAGCCAGTTTGAATAAAAAAGTCTTAAGCTTTGATTTAAAAGGGCCAAGTTCAGTAATCTGGCGTAGCTCAAGTGGGAGTGTATTCCAGAGTCGAGGTGCGGCCGCAGAAAAGGCACGGTCACCCCAACGTTTATATTTTGTCCGTGGAACAGAGAGCAAGAGTTGGCTATCTGACCTCAGAGACCTGGAGCGGGCGGGGAAACTTAACAACTCCGTTATATAAGTAGGAGCGAGGCCATTCAGAGCTTTAAAAACAAATAATAAAAGTTTAAAATCTATCCTAAAACGGACAGGAAGCCAATGTAGTGAGAATAAAACAGGTGTGATGTGGTCCCATCTAGGAGTGTTGGTTAAAAGGCGAGCTGCTGCATTCTGAACAAGCTGGAGGCGGCTCAGTGTTGACTGAGGCACACCAACATACAGAGCGTTACAATAATCGAGCCTAGAACTGATAAAAGCATGAACAGCCTTCTCCAAGTCACAACGGTTTAAAAAGGGTTTGACCTTTTTTAAAAGACGTAAATAAAAAAATCCAGACCGGACAACAGAGGCGATGTGTTTGTCAAAATGTAAAGCCTTATCAAAGGTCACTCCAAGGTTTTTCACACTGTCACTGAAGTTAATGTTCACATTTCCCAGGCCAGTTGCATCTTTGTTACCAAATAAAATCCATTCTGTTTTACTGTCATTTAAAAATAGGAAGTTATTGTTTAGCCAATGTTTGATTTCAGAGATGCAGTCAAAGAGAGAACACATTGGGTTACTGGATCCAGGCCTTAATGGTAAATAGATCTGCAAATCATCTGCATAAAAATGAAAGTTGACATTGTGTTGTCTTATAATAGATCCAAGTGGCAACAGGTACAAGGAAAAGAGCAGAGGGCCCAAAATGGAACCCTGGGGCACCCCACACAGAAGAGGGGCTGTAGAGGAAGAGTAGCCATTGAGCAAGATAGAGAAAGTCCTATCAGATAAATAGGACGTGAACCACTTCAGGGCCGTGCCACGAATCCCAACAAAATCATGGAGGCGAGACAGAAGGACAGAGTGGTCCACAGTGTCAAAGGCTGCTGTGAGGTCGAGAAGCACCAGAGCTACTGGGCATCCAGAGTCAACTGACTGAGCTATGTCGTTATGAACTCTCAGCAATGCAGATTCTGTGCTATGCCGGGATCTAAAACCAGATTGAAATTTATCAAGGAGTGTGCTTTTTTCCAAAAAAGGCTGAATTTGCATAAGAACGATTTTTTCTAAAACTTTGGAGAGGAAGGGTAAATTAGAAATGGGTCTAAAATTAGATAAAACCAAGGGATCAAGATTTGTTTTTTTGAGAAGGGGGCGGACTGTTGCATGTTTAAAAGCAGAAGGCACAACTCCAAGGGACAGACATGAATTGAAAAAAGCAAGAAGATAAGGACCAATAATATTAAATACCTCTTTCAATAATCTAGTGGGGATGAAATCAGTGGGGCAGTTAGTGGGTTTAACAGATTTAACTATTTTGTCCAAGAGGGAATATGACACTGGTTCAAACTGTTCGAATAAAGCAGAACCAGCAGAGATAGGTGAAAACTCAGAAACAGAAGTAGCAGGTGCACCTGTGGCTTGTCTAACTGATGCAACTTTATCAATAAAAAATGATAGAAAGTTCTCACAGGTGGAGGCTGAGGCATCAGGTAAGACTGAGGTGGGTGGATTTAAAACAGAGTTAATTGTATTAAATAACACCCTGGGGCAATGGCTACTGTTTGTGATGACATTAGATAGAAATTGTGATTTTGCATCATTAACGGATCTCTGATACAAAACAAGAGTTTTCCTTAATAAAACCAAAGAATCATGTTGCCTGTCATGCTTCCACTGTCTTTCAGCTCTTCTACACTGCCTCCTGAGTTTACATGCAGTAGGATTTTTCAGCCAAGGCTCAGCTCTGTGTTTAGAATGTCTGAACTTGACTGGAGCAATAGAGTCCAGGATCCCACTGCAGGTTTCAGAAAACAGTGACAAAAAATCTTTGGGACACAGAGAAACATCAGGACCAACTGAATAAAACTGTGAGTCCATAAAAGCCGTGGTGAACTGTCCGGCACTGGCTGAGGTGAGACAGCGGCGATGACAACCCGCAGCCAGAGGCCTCCTGGCCGGTTGTGGGGCTGTAAATTGGAAAAAAATAGGGAAATGATCCGAGATGGCAGACTCAGAAATTTCACAGTGAGAAATGGACAGTCCATGAGAAATAATAAGGTCCAGAGTATGTCCAAGATGATGCGTTGGTGCATTTACTGATTGTGTTAAGTTAAAAGAATCCAAAAGCTTTAAAAACTCAGAGGCCAGTGAGTCAGTGGGACAATTTACATGAATATTCAAATCGCCACAAATACAAAAACTGGTATAGGTGGAAATAATGTCAGCCAGGAATTCAGAGAATTCTTGAATGAATT
>JBBPBX010030663.1:11845-35039 GCA_038048925.1 Garcialebias charrua
TATATATATATATATACATATATATATATATATATATATATATACATATACATATATATATATATATATATATATATATATATATATATAATATACAGGTAGTCCCCGATTTACGAGCGCTCTGATCTGCGAGGTTCCAGACTTACGAGCTGCACATTTTTGGAAAAAACGAAAAAAATACTGAGTTTTCATGTGTTTTTTCACTTCAGTTAGCAAGTTAAGCATATAAACACACGTTTCCGATCATTTTTATGCACTCAAAAGTAGTTTTTAGATGAAAATAGAGTGTTTTTAGGTGCGCTAGCGAAAACCGTTCCAATTTACGAGCGGATTTCCGGATTTACGAGCGAAATGGCGGCCGTTCCAAATTACGAGATTTCCGGTTTACGAGCGCCTCGTTGTAACGGATCTCGCTCGTAAATCGGGGACTACCTGTATATATATATATATATATATATATATATATATATATATACTATATATATATATATATATATATACATATATATATATATATATATATATATACATATATATATATATATATATATACATATATATATATATATATATATATATATACATATATATATTGTCAAAGTATGCAGGACTTTTATATTGAAAACAGACTTATACTGCTACAAAAATCTTTACAACACATATACACACACATGGTAAGTTGCCTTTGGCACAGGGCTGAGAGCAGGGTGTGGTACACTTTTTATCCCTTGGTGTTTGACCCTAGATTAGTTTAATTTGTATGGCATTTTAAACTCATTTGTTTTTTATTTTATATATGCTTTGTCTGTATTTTGGTAAACCATCTTTGTGTTATTTCATGGCATTTTTTGGTTAACCCTGTGCTATAAGAAATAAGTTTGAGTCAGGCCTTACATGCACACACTAGGCAGAAAAACCAAGGCCTCTGAAAAGCAGCAGGTCTCTCTCTGAGAAAATATGGATCAAAACTAGATAAGAAGCTGCAAGTTGTTGCAAAGAGCTTGGGCTTCTTGTCAAGAAGAAAGAAAATAGTTTTAGGGTATTTAAATCTCATACAGAACTGATCAAGCATATAAATATAATCTTTTATTGGATAGCGATAAAATCATAGCATTTTGAATCATGATGCAGACACACGAAGCCATACGAACAGCAGGCCTCATATTTATCCAAACACACGCTCAAGGTAGGAGCAAGACAACCAGGCCTCTTCTTAGTGTTTCACACAGCTGCAGAAGAGAGTTACTGAGGAAGGTAGTTTTTGCTTTGGCTTCAAGGACTGTTTAAAAGTAACAAAAATTATTTTAACAAAATAATAAGAATAGCAATTATTAGAAGCAAAGCGTTATTGCAGACAGATGAAACTTCTTACCAATACAAGCATGCACACAGAGAGACACACAAGGAGTTATAATAATAATAACACATACGCTCTTGAGCAGGTCTGCTTGGAGCAGAAATATAGGTCAGATAGATAAAAACGTGCACACTTTTGGCAGAGCAGAAGAGAGGCTGCAAGGTTGATTCAAAGCCTGTTAGAAAGGGCAAGCATTTACAGCAAAGAAAGGAGCATGCATACCTGTTTCAAACAAATTAGAAAGTTTCTGGGTTGTGAGAAAGTGTTGATTCATTGGATTGAGAGGAAACAGTGTTTTTCATGAAAAGAAACTGCAAGTTTCACTCACTCACACACCAGATAAAAAGTGATCTTCAGGAGAGTGAAAGTAGCAGGCTTGTTTCCTCATAGGGAGCTAGCTGAACACCTAGTATCTGACTTTTTGTATGTCTTGCATGCATCTTATAGTAACTATCTTTGTGTGGTAATTCTCTGACGGCTCTGTGGTTGTTAAGTTTGCAGTGACCCACTAAGCACAGGCCAGCACCTCCACACACAAACTCCACAGACAGAGAAAAACAAGCTCTTATCAGAACAAGTCTGCTCATTATTCGCAGCTGCAGAGGAGTGAAGCTGTAGATGAGTTTTGGAGTATTCTAAATAAATGAATCTATCATATAAAACCGATTTAGATAGAAGCCTTTTTATTTTTATTCTTTTATTACGCTTAAAGCCTGTGAGAAGTGATGTGATATATGTTTTCTTTTATGATTCACGGTAAACCAAAGAGGTTCTCCACTGCTGGGTGTTGAAAAATAGTTTTAAATATTACATAGCACGTTAAAAGAGTGTTTTTTCCACAGTTTGGGTAAATGTAAGTAAAAGTTGAGAGATCTGGGTGAAAGTTTAAACCTGTCTGACCAGACTCTCGTGTGAAGGGAGGGTGAGAGCGAAGGAGAGACATTATGTCATTGTTCAGTGAGGGCTGAGAGGAGGTGTAAAAAGTTACCTCATCATTAACCAATGAGTACTAACAAAATGATGTAATCCTCCGATGGGGGGAGCAGAAAAAGCCCAGTTTCCTTATAAAAGATGAAAGTCTGAGAAGAAAAATTGCTGAGTTTTTGGACCTCTGAAGAATTCTTGTGGATTATACTGAACTCTCTGGAGCTGAAAAAGAAGAAGATTGGATTATCTGAAAAAGGGTTTTTCTTTTTGATCAACAAAGAATACTTTTTTGCCTCTCAGCCCGGATATTTCCAACTTATTCACAATTTGGACTGGCTTCAGAGATGGAATAATTTTCCTATTCTTTTGGAAATCCCTTGTGGCACTTTCTGACAAAAAAAAGGTAGGTTATATTCCCAGTTTAATCCACAACTAAATTTATATTAAGAGTAAATTATTAATAACAGTAAAAAAGCCTCCTTTTATACAAGAAGATTAAATAATCGGTTGAAACCAACAAAGCGGAGATCTTCTCGCTGAAAGCGGACTGGTTTATCAGCTTGTTTGAGCTAAAAAGAACACGGAGTTCTTTTTGTCCTCCCGGCTGCGGCAAAAGGGCCTTTGAAAGCTCAACGGAGCTGTGAATGGATGTTTTTACATTTTTATCGGAGTAACTGATTTTTCCTGGATATAATTATTTTTATTTTTTTTCAAGATTTTTTTGTTTTATAACAATTCTGTGGAATAAACCTCAATTAATGGATTAAACCAATTTTTTTTCCCTTCTGAATGAATTAGGGATATTTTCCTTTCTGTTCATAACAGATTAAAAGGAGTTTAAAAAGAAGTTTTGTGCGTCGAGAGATCAGACTGCAGCGAGCTGAATGTTTGGAAAACAATCTTTGATGGATTAAAGCTGATTTTGCTGAAGGGATCCTGAAGATTGGAAAGTCAGTTATTGTTTTCGGGTCACCCGGTCTGACCACGGAGTGAGACCTACCAGCTGGAAGCTGACTGACCTTGGATATTCGGCCAGGAGAACACGATGTTCTAATTTTAGCCTCAGGCCTGCTTTGAAGGCCTTGTTCATCAGCATCGCAGAACAACTGAATGGATTACAATATCTTTGAATGGATAACACTTTTGAGGAATAATTGATTTTGCCTGGGAGGATTACCAGATTTTTTAGCCCTGAACAGTTTTGATGGATTACAACTGGGATTTTTAAACACCGCTACGAGAGTTTTGTTCATCAACACCGTACAACCGGTCTTGAATGGATTAAAGCCTGAATTACCAATTCTTCCTTTCTGTTAGGATTAAAAACACAAGCTTTTCCTATGTGGGATTAAACAAAGGCGAGTGAGAGTTGGACTCCGCCAAGGTTGCCCTTTGTCACCGATTCTGTTTATAACTTTTATGGACAGAATTTCTAGGCGCAGCCAAGGTGTTGAGAGGATCCGTTTTGGTGGCCTTAGAATCGCTTCTCTGTTTTTTGCAGATGATGTGGTCCTATTGGCTTCATCAGCTCGTGATCTACAGCTTTCGCTGGAGCGGTTTGCAGCTGAATGTGATGCGGCCGGGATGAGGATCAGTTCCTCCAAATCCGAGGCCATGGTCTTGAGCCGGAAAAGGGTAGCGTGCCCTCTCCGGGTCGGGGAGGAGGTCCTTACCCAAGTGGAGGAGTTTAAGTATCTCGGGATCTTGTTCACGAATGAGGGAAAACTGGAGCGTGAGATCGATAGGCGGATAGGTGCAGCGTCCGCAGTGAAGCGGGCGCTGTACCGGTCTGTCGTGGTGAAGAGAGAGCTGAGTCAAAAGGCAAAGCTCTCAATTTACCGATCGATCTACGTTCCCACCCTCATCTATGGTCATGAGCTTTGGGTTATGACCGAAAGAACAAGATCTCGGATACAAGCGGCTGAAATGAGTTTTCTCCGCAGGGTGGCTGGACTCTCCCTTAGAGATAGGGTGAGAAGCTCAGTCATCCGGGAGGGACTCGGAGTAGAGCCGCTGCTTCTCCACATCGAGAGGAGCCAGTTGAGGTGGCTCGGGCATCTGGTTAGGATGCCTCCTGGACGCCTCCCTGGTGAGGTGTTCCGGGCATGTCCCACCGGGAGGAGACCCAGAGGAAGACCCAGGATACGCTGGAGGGACTATGTTTCTCGGCTGGCCTGGGAACGCCTTGGGATTCCCCCAGAGGAGCTGCTCCAAGTGGCTGGGGAGAGGGAAGTCTGGGCCTCCCTACTTAGGCTGCTACCCCCGCGACCCGACCCCGGATAAGCGGAAGAAAATGGATGGATGGATGGATGGATTAAACAAAGATTTGTCCAGTCTGCTGGAGTGCAGACTTCTGAGTGGAGTACAACAGCATCACCTGGAGGTTTTTCTGTAGAAAAAAACAAGATTTCCTGATGGGATTAAGTTTTCTGGTGGAAATAAAAACACAAGTTGGAACACAACAAGATTAACTGGATGGAATTGAATATATTTAATTGGAATCAGATTATAGTAGAATAAACCAACATTTTAGAAGATTATACAAATTATACATTGAAGTACAACTCAATTCAATTAAAGCTAAAAACACATTAAAGCCCAGCGTGTGGAAGACATCTTTTGGTGAGCTGTTGAATCTTTTATCTCTTAAATGCAAATCATGTAACCTGATTAAATCTTTTCTGTAGTAAGTAGTGCTTATGCTGTTATTCCCCTGCAACTAGAAAATTAAAGAATATAAAACGTACAAATTTGGATTTTTCATTTGACTCACCTTGATATTAAATGATGGGAAACTTGGTTCAAAGATAACAACAAGAATATTGGAGGTTTTGAATGGTTTTGTTAGCCAAAAAGAGTAAAACAATATCCTGGAACCTTATTTTCCTAGGTTCTAAAACTAACCAGACGGATAACAATAACTATCTACAAAGAGGTAAAGGCTGTCGTGAATGCATGTTTCTCCGTGAGATACGATCTGACTCCATTCTGCTAAGTCGGGCTATCGGCGGGGTGAAACGAGGATATGACATTGCAAATCGGAGACAGTGAACAGTCTGGGTGAATTTACCTCGTCTCAGCCTTAATTCTAACTAATCTTGAGACATATCGGGTAATACTCGTGTGCAAGGATAAAAGTTAAACAACCCGTTACTGGAGAGGCTGGAGTGAGGACTTGTCGCAAGATCCTGCGGCTAACCTCACTCACGTAGAATTAACATGGCGCCCAACGTGCTTAAAGCATAAAGAACTCAAGATAACAAGGCGTGCATCAGTGGACTGACCGAGCGCCAAACCACAACTCTCCTAGGGTAGAGGAGTTGTAGCACGGCAGGACTAGCTACCAGCTAAGTACCCCTATACTACTAGGCAGTGGTGGGGTAAGTGGGACTTACTAAGGACTACTGACCATGGTTCAAAGGGTAAGTTAAGCAGAAGGTCTGTTCCCATCCGAAGCGCAAGGTATAGAGTCCGGGAGGCTCTGAGGAACAGACAACTCGAGACGGCAAAAACGAAGAATGGCCACGGGAGTGGCACCAGTAGGACTGGTGGACCAGTCCAACATGAACGATCCAACTGAACCAAAACCTGAGCTGGTATCTACTACCACGACGGAGGATTCTCAAATCCAACAGGCAAAAGAAGGCATGGATCAAGGACAACACCCCACATCAGTCTGGAATCGACTCGGACGAACAGTTCCTCGAGAAAAGGATGTTGGGGCTCTGAGAGTGGTAGTAAAGGGAAGTAAGAGAAAAGTGACCTTCATTGGGATGCCTGGTGAGACCTTGGTCCTCAAGATCGATCAAGCAGTAAAGTCTTGTGACCTAGACAAACAGTGTTGGGATGAAAAGAGGAAAAACGGGATGAAACAAAACCCAACACGGCCAAAAGCAGCCCCTGGGGCTCCCCAACAACAAAACCAACAACAAAGGGGATTTCAAGCCAAAGCAGCTAACACAACACCTCGAAGATGGGGCGACTATGTGCCCTCGAAAGAATATGTTAAAATGACCCCAGATGAAAGAAAGGCCCTTCATGAATTCCGACTGAGAAGGGATGGGGGACCAGCTAAATAATGGCCGAAAGGTTGCGGGTCACCCTAGATAACGCTTATTAGGACGGGGTTGAAATCTATGCCAAAGTGGATGGAAAACCTTACCTAATAGTCTTTGGGGCAGAGGTGTCTATGACCCGCAGAAACCTAAAAACAATATAACACCTTACAGTTCAATTGGCAAACAGGACTGTACAAATACCTGTGAAAATATCCCCGAAGTAACAGAACAACGAGTGAATGAAAGCGACTTCTCCCCGGCTGGGAAAGAGAAGTTGAAGCAAATCATTAAGTCAGCCTCTGTGGCTAGATTCAAAAAATGTGCAACAGAGAAAGATCGTTTTTGTCGGGATCGAGAGTGGGAACAAACCCCGGCGGGCCGAGGGTCCCACAGGAGTACGTGTTAGAGGTTGTGCGTGGCGTGCATGAAGGGCTAGGTCATACGGGCGTACAACCTACACGTAAGGAGTTGGAGAGTCAGGAGCTCTGGATTCCCATGAAGCAAATTCGCAAGGTACTGCAGGACTGTGTGGTATGTGGTCAATATGACGCAGGACGTTGCGGGCACCGAGTGGATGGACAAACTATCAAGAGTATCATACCTTGGGGCTCAGTGTGCATGGATGTTGCTGGACCCATGGGAGTCACTAGCAAGAAGGGAGAGAAATATCTTCTAGTGCTAGTGGACTCCAGGTCAGGGTATGTGGTAGTTAAACCGGCAAGAAAAGCTAATGACAACAGTGTCGTCAGCATGCTGGAACAAGTCTGTGGGTCCAAAATACAACGCCACAGACAAAGTGAAGAGAATATTAGACAATAACACGGTTGTGTTAACAAAAACAGGGAATCCGAGAAATAGAGCAACTGAAGCCAATTCCTAGCTAATTCCAAACCAGAAACCGGATTATGGCCAATGAACCAAGTACCATGCTCCCCTATCGTAGAATGGCCACTATATGCGGGGGAGTTATCTTAAGAAGAACAACCTCAGAGCTTTGGGCAGGTAGGGCTCTGAAGATCTTGGAGTACGCCAAGAGAAGATACCTGTCAGCAGAATGCGAAATGATCAAGTTGATTAAAGCTGCAAAACAGCTGTGAAGTCAACATGGAACCTACTGGCCTACCCATTTGGTGGGAAGGACCAGGAAAAGTTAAGCCCCTCTAACCTGAGGTGAAGAAAAAAGACTAAGCCCCTCAAACCTGAGGCGAAGAAAAAAAATAATAAAATGAAACTGTGAGCCCCTCAAACTTGAGGCGAAGAAACAAAAAGAGATGAAAAACTAAGCCCCTCAGAGCTGAGGTGAAAAGAAAAAATGTACGGGAGTTGCAACTAAAACCCGTAAAAGTAATGGATGCTTTTATTTGTGGGAAATGTAGGACCACAGTTTTACCAAGAGTAATGATCTTCACACAATGGGAATTGAGTGAAAGAGGCCCAAAAGATTGTACCTGTGAATGGGAGGGGACTATGGTGAAGTACTATGTTAATTGTCAAACGAGGATGCTGTAGATTCCCAGAACAGCTGCACAAAGTGTAGACACGCCCATAAGACCTGACTCCACCCAGTGGATTAAAGTCTCAGTACAGATGATCGTGGCTCCACACAAGGGAGTGTATTCGGTGGGAGCTACAATACAGCTGATCAAAGACAATAAAGAAGACACAGAAAAGTCCCAACCCAAGTAAAACAGAGAAAAAGCGAAGTGTGCTGAACGCTTGGGCCAGCAAGACATTTCTGAGGGAATGGAAGCACATGAACAAGGAAATGAACAACTAAAAACTGAACGACGGGGCGCTAGAATCATCAAAGGATCTCATCATCGCAGAAAGAAAGGTAGAGAATTATTAGATCAAATCGTGAGGTGTCCAAATTATATCTGGAAAGGGAGAGATAATATAAAATCTGCAAAAATCATCGAAACATGCTGGTCCTGGGACAGAGACCCGCTTTACAATGACTCAGACTCAGAGGACGAGGCACCCACTTATGTGTGGAATTTGCTGATTCAACGATCCAGGACAGGACCGTATCAACCAGCTCTAATTGTACGGAAAGAACTAGTAAAGTTAGACCGTCCAAGAAAAGATTATACCCTGAACTTTAACAGAAACAAAAATTACTACGGTTCATGTACAATGTTCTACAGGAGCAAAGACCTAACTAAAGGGTCTCTTAGGGGTATCACTGACTACGCAGTAACAAAAGACTCATGGAGAATGCCATACAACCCCAGCCCAATGGGGACACCATGGATCTTCAATGTTGTCTATTTAAAAGTACTTGGAATGCAATTCAAAATCAGATGGGGCCATAATTACAGAGAGTCACATCAATCACATTTCTGCGAAATCTCCATAGGGGAGTTGGAGGTTTGGACAACAAGCCGAGCTATGAAAATAAGCATCTACAACCGGGAAACTAACCCAAACAAAATAGTGGTTGAAAACACAGAGCTGCCCCTACGAATGCTGTGTGATCGAGTCTACACACCCATCAACGATTGGGAAGAATACCCAGTGCGAATGGCTTACAGGACAACTGTATCGTACAGAGGACATCCACTTGTCAGTACGGTAACAGCGTTGGAAGAAAGGGGTGAACACTATGTGCAATATGGAAGAAAATCCATGGAAATGTTCAGACAGAGACTGGGTGAGGCGGAGGAACAGCACCGAAGAGGTGAGGACCCATCTGACGAACCTTTTTGTGGGCTGCAAGGCCCCCAGCTTGAACCTGCATGTTGGGGGGTCTACCAATGGAAGTGGGTGTGGAGAGGGTTGAGACCGGAATTGCCACACCCATCTCCTCTCTGCGTGGAACTGTACAAAGGACGTGTGAAAGGAAAAGAGGGCCAAGTCCCAGTGAGAGTCAACTGTGAACGCCCGCAGAAGGTTGACCACCTCACACCATGCAGCATGCAGAACCCCATAGAACAGCAGTAACAGAGAAAGACATAATAGACTCAAGACCATCGCCAAAGACACCAGAAAGTCTCATTTTGATGAACCTCAAGAAAATTATCACCTGAAAGCCAGCATACCTGCCACAGTATAAATCTCACCCTAAGCTTTGTCCTCCAACCTCACCATGAATATTTAATGTGGTCTACATGACGATAAAAGGAATAAGTATCAAATTGAAATGGGGACCCAAACCCCAACAGAAATGGCACCTGGAAGGACCCCAGCCTGAACCTACCGAATGGCTGGTGATTCGGTGGAAGTGGGTGTGGTAAAGATTGCAACCTGGATGGCCACACCCCTCTCCACTATATCTGGAGCTCCTCAAAGATCGAGTGACCACAACTCACAGGCGCTCGAGGAGGAAGCCCAGAGCTAAAAGAAGCAAAGTCTTTGAAAAGAAACTCTCTCAACATGACAAGTCTGGAAAGTAGACTAAGTCGAGATGATTCAAACAGCGATGCAGATCCACACATCAATGAAGAAGATCCACACATCTATGAAGATGTACCACAAATCTATGAAGATATGGCGACCCCTGACCGACCTAAGGACTGTTTAAGGATTATGAGAATGGATAAAGCAACTTGTCTACGAACCCTGCTGCGGGGATTCGTAGTGTTAATAGGCTTAGTTATGTTGTTGGTTATTTTGTATCAAGCCGGAATCAGACCATGGAGCCTAACGCATGTAAAAGTCTCCCATGGGAGATCCAAATATGCAAACATGACCTGCTGGGAAACCACGCAAAGAGACATCTTCGTACCATGGGACAGAAATGAGACTGTTGAAAATCTTACCAAGACCTGGGAAAGAGTAAGACTAGCAGGCTATCCAGCTTGGATGTACCAGTTGGGAAACACCCCTGAATGGGTGTCAGCAGTAGAGGCTGAGAACCTAACGGGGCCTGACAAACCCCACTTCAAGGTAATCAATCTACTGATTTTGCCTGAAGGAATTGTGACCTGGATAATGCTCCTGAATCACAACATAAAAAGGACAACGAGATGTAACTGGATTCATCTGGACAAAGAAACCCCTGAATGGCACTGTGATTGGGGCTGTAGACCACTAATGGGATTATGCCACCAAGGATATTGGGAGGCTGAAGTGATTTATCCTGCCCCACCGAAGGACGACAGCTGCCAAGCCATACTCCCTCGTTGGGAATTTTGGGGCAATATTCATCTGGACTGTGACAAAGTCCCTCCTTTCATCAGAAGAAACCGAACTGGAGAACATCAAAACCTAACCAAAAGTCAAGACTGTCCACACCGTAAAACACAAGACGGTGCCAGAATCAACGCTACTGAGCAAAGTCCCAAAGTACGACCCAGGAGGTTTGATTCCGAAAGCAGAAAGAAATTGATAATTTTAGCCAACACCGCTTAAAACCCCCCCCGGCTCTTGCTAGTATATAGAATTTAGTTTACTTATTTACTTCTTTACTTATTTCACTTATTTGCTTATTTGCAATGTCCTGATACAACCGGCCCAGCTAAGCCGGAAGAACCTGACGACGCTATCCCAGTCAGACCAGCAGTAGCTGATCCCATTGACTCAGAGTCTGACTTGATTCTTGAAGACTCACTGTAACACCACCGCTTCAGTAGGTGTGGGTGGCAATGCTGCCTACTCGCCTGAAGGATGTCTGAAGCCAGGGAGAATGCTGATCCTGATGCTCGATCAACAAGGGAGAACGAAGAATCATTGACCACTACAGGATCTCCGGAGATGACCTGAGGAGATGACCTGAGGAGATGACCTGAGGAGATGACCTGAGGAGATGACCTGAGGAGATAACCTCACCTCAGCCGGGCGGCACACGTGGAACTGACCAGGATGACTACACCATGATAGAGGTTGAGAAGAAGCGAACAGCAATCCAGGGTCCAGAGGCACCAAGGATCCTGCGTGACCTGACGACGACATCTCGGGGTCCCAGATGGCATGGACACAGATGACGAGAAGATCACGATGAGTGTTAAAGGACTTGTTTGAGCAGTACCGCCTGTTTTCAAGCAGGGGATGTCAAAGTATGCAGGACTTTTATATTGAAAACAGACTTATACTGCTACAAAAATCTTTACAACACATATACACACACATGGTAAGTTGCCTTTGGCACAGGGCTGAGAGCAGGGTGTGGTACACTTTTTATCCCTTGGTGTTTGACCCTAGATTAGTTTAATTTGTATGGCATTTTAAACTCATTTGTTTTTTATTTTATATATGCTTTGTCTGTATTTTGGTAAACCATCTTTGTGTTATTTCATGGCATTTTTTGGTTAACCCTGTGCTATAAGAAATAAGTTTGAGTCAGGCCTTACATGCACACACTAGGCAGAAAAACCAAGGCCTCTGAAAAGCAGCAGGTCTCTCTCTGAGAAAATATGGATCAAAACTAGATAAGAAGCTGCAAGTTGTTGCAAAGAGCTTGGGCTTCTTGTCAAGAAGAAAGAAAATAGTTTTAGGGTATTTAAATCTCATACAGAACTGATCAAGCATATAAATATAATCTTTTATTGGATAGCGATAAAATCATAGCATTTTGAATCATGATGCAGACACACGAAGCCATACGAACAGCAGGCCTCATATTTATCCAAACACACGCTCAAGGTAGGAGCAAGACAACCAGGCCTCTTCTTAGTGTTTCACACAGCTGCAGAAGAGAGTTACTGAGGAAGGTAGTTTTTGCTTTGGCTTCAAGGACTGTTTAAAAGTAACAAAAATTATTTTAACAAAATAATAAGAATAGCAATTATTAGAAGCAAAGCGTTATTGCAGACAGATGAAACTTCTTACCAATACAAGCATGCACACAGAGAGACACACAAGGAGTTATAATAATAATAACACATACGCTCTTGAGCAGGTCTGCTTGGAGCAGAAATATAGGTCAGATAGATAAAAACGTGCACACTTTTGGCAGAGCAGAAGAGAGGCTGCAAGGTTGATTCAAAGCCTGTTAGAAAGGGCAAGCATTTACAGCAAAGAAAGGAGCATGCATACCTGTTTCAAACAAATTAGAAAGTTTCTGGGTTGTGAGAAAGTGTTGATTCATTGGATTGAGAGGAAACAGTGTTTTTCATGAAAAGAAACTGCAAGTTTCACTCACTCACACACCAGATAAAAAGTGATCTTCAGGAGAGTGAAAGTAGCAGGCTTGTTTCCTCATAGGGAGCTAGCTGAACACCTAGTATCTGACTTTTTGTATGTCTTGCATGCATCTTATAGTAACTATCTTTGTGTGGTAATTCTCTGACGGCTCTGTGGTTGTTAAGTTTGCAGTGACCCACTAAGCACAGGCCAGCACCTCCACACACAAACTCCACAGACAGAGAAAAACAAGCTCTTATCAGAACAAGTCTGCTCATTATTCGCAGCTGCAGAGGAGTGAAGCTGTAGATGAGTTTTGGAGTATTCTAAATAAATGAATCTATCATATAAAACCGATTTAGATAGAAGCCTTTTTATTTTTATTCTTTTATTACGCTTAAAGCCTGTGAGAAGTGATGTGATATATGTTTTCTTTTATGATTCACGGTAAACCAAAGAGGTTCTCCACTGCTGGGTGTTGAAAAATAGTTTTAAATATTACATAGCACGTTAAAAGAGTGTTTTTTCCACAGTTTGGGTAAATGTAAGTAAAAGTTGAGAGATCTGGGTGAAAGTTTAAACCTGTCTGACCAGACTCTCGTGTGAAGGGAGGGTGAGAGCGAAGGAGAGACATTATGTCATTGTTCAGTGAGGGCTGAGAGGAGGTGTAAAAAGTTACCTCATCATTAACCAATGAGTACTAACAAAATGATGTAATCCTCCGATGGGGGGAGCAGAAAAAGCCCAGTTTCCTTATAAAAGATGAAAGTCTGAGAAGAAAAATTGCTGAGTTTTTGGACCTCTGAAGAATTCTTGTGGATTATACTGAACTCTCTGGAGCTGAAAAAGAAGAAGATTGGATTATCTGAAAAAGGGTTTTTCTTTTTGATCAACAAAGAATACTTTTTTGCCTCTCAGCCCGGATATTTCCAACTTATTCACAATTTGGACTGGCTTCAGAGATGGAATAATTTTCCTATTCTTTTGGAAATCCCTTGTGGCACTTTCTGACAAAAAAAAGGTAGGTTATATTCCCAGTTTAATCCACAACTAAATTTATATTAAGAGTAAATTATTAATAACAGTAAAAAAGCCTCCTTTTATACAAGAAGATTAAATAATCGGTTGAAACCAACAAAGCGGAGATCTTCTCGCTGAAAGCGGACTGGTTTATCAGCTTGTTTGAGCTAAAAAGAACACGGAGTTCTTTTTGTCCTCCCGGCTGCGGCAAAAGGGCCTTTGAAAGCTCAACGGAGCTGTGAATGGATGTTTTTACATTTTTATCGGAGTAACTGATTTTTCCTGGATATAATTATTTTTATTTTTTTTCAAGATTTTTTTGTTTTATAACAATTCTGTGGAATAAACCTCAATTAATGGATTAAACCAATTTTTTTTCCCTTCTGAATGAATTAGGGATATTTTCCTTTCTGTTCATAACAGATTAAAAGGAGTTTAAAAAGAAGTTTTGTGCGTCGAGAGATCAGACTGCAGCGAGCTGAATGTTTGGAAAACAATCTTTGATGGATTAAAGCTGATTTTGCTGAAGGGATCCTGAAGATTGGAAAGTCAGTTATTGTTTTCGGGTCACCCGGTCTGACCACGGAGTGAGACCTACCAGCTGGAAGCTGACTGACCTTGGATATTCGGCTAGGAGAACACGATGTTCTAATTTTAGCCTCAGGCCTGCTTTGAAGGCCTTGTTCATCAGCATCGCAGAACAACTGAATGGATTACAATATCTTTGAATGGATAACACTTTTGAGGAATAATTGATTTTGCCTGGGAGGATTACCAGATTTTTTAGCCCTGAACAGTTTTGATGGATTACAACTGGGATTTTTAACACGACAGAATTACCTGGAGTTTTTCTGTGGAATTACAACGAAGACTTATTCAGTCTGCTGGAAGTGCGGGCTTTCCTGACTGGATTATAGCAGGATTAAATGAAGGTTTCTTTGGTGGGATTACAAAACAAGTTTTTCCTAAAGTGGATGATTACAAAACAAGTTTTTCCTGAAGGATTAAAAACACAAGCTTTTTCTATGTGGGATTAAACAAAGATTTGTCCAGTCTGCTGGAGTTTAGACTTCTGATTGGAGCACAACAGCGTTACCTGGAGGGTTTTTCTGTAGAAAAATAACAAGATTTCCCTGGTTGAATCATAACAAGGTTTCCTGAACAAAAGTAGAATACTTAATGTGGAGTGCTCATTGGATTACAACTCAAATTTAATTAAGGATTGAAAATATCTTAGAGCCCGGTGTGTGGAAGACATCTTTTGGTGAGCTGTGAATCATTTTATCTCTTAAATGCAAATCATGTAACCTGATTGAATCTTTTCTGTAGTAAGTAGTGCTTATGCTGTTAAATCCCCTGCAATTAAATACAGAGGTGGGTAGAGTATTCAAAATTTTTACTCAAGTATTGTTACTTGAACCAAATATTACTCAAGTAAAAGTAGTGAGTAGGCATCCAAAAATTTACTTGAGTAAAAGTAAAAAAGTACTTTGATTACAACCTACTCAAGTAGTGAGTAACTGCGGAGTACCATCTCGTGTCATTAAATTATAACATGCAAATGGATTTACAAGGAAACATAACTTTTAATGAGACTGAATATACATTGTTATAAATAAAAACACAAAGGCAAAAGGATTTAGAAATAAACCACTTATCTTTTACATTGTTATAAATAAAAATAAATAAAAAACACAAAGGCAACTGTATCCAAAATAATTCAGCTAAATACTGTATTAATAGACTTTCTGCAAAACTTTGTTTCTACCAGTTGGAACTCATTTTCTTACATTTTGACATCCTATAAACAGAACTAACTGTTTAAGTATAAACTGAAACACAGTCCTACACTTCAGGCAAAGGACTGTGTATTCCTGAACTTAATCAGTAGAACAACTGACAGCATAAACTCAGTGAAACATTATTCAATAATGTGACTGTTAAGCTTTAAGAGTAGCTGGCTCTCAAGGTTTTTGCAGTGAAGCTGTGATCTCTTAGCAGTTAAAAGGAGCCCTGCATGAATAAAGAGTCTCTCACAAGCTGCAGATGCTGGAAGACTTGTGTTGACTTTGAGTGACAACCGCTTGATTTGAGGAAAAGAGTGTAACAGATTCATACCTCCAGTAGATGGACATGAAAGATACCTCTCCAACTCTCCTGGTTTTCTGGTCTTAATGGATCCAAAGAAGTCTTCTTCATCAGAGTGGCTGCTGTTTGTGCTGTTGTCATCAATCATCAGTGTTAGTGTCCAAGTCATCCTTGATGTAGTTGAGACCTTTAAAAACATTTTTGCAAAGAATTACTACACTTATGCATTATTTATAGCATGTGCATGTAATGTTTTGTTATGTGCACACACACACACACACACTGATGTTTTTATATTTACCAGATTTTAAGGTCCCATCCAGCAGGGCATCGATGAGAGGTGCACACACTTTGCAAGATGAGACAAGCTTCTTCCTTGTCTTGCAACGTAGTGTTGGCAGGAGGAAGCCCATGTGCACAGAAGATTCTCACACTCTTCATCGGTGGCTCATCAGAGGAGGAGGATTTTCGCTTCTTGTTGGAATCTACCAACTCAGTGTATTTCATCAAGCTGTTCGAGTGGATCCTCTGTTCACAAATAAATAAATAAAACAGAATAAGAATATATAATCCACACATCAAACATTTCAGATAAACCTATTACATTTTCAAAGACATGCCAAAGCATTGAGTTAATAATAATGATTTAAAAAAGCTGGTCCTCTGGACATTCAAAAAACAAAACAAAAAGCTTTGTTTGTTATATACAGTATACTGTATATGTTTGAGACTTAATAATACGTTACTAAATAAAGTAACTTAAATACAATTAACCCTTGTTGTTTATTTTAGTTTGTACTGTAATGTTCAAATATGAAACCAAAGCAGTTTGCCAGGGCAAAAATGTTTTTAGTTTATTTTAGAGAGAGAGAGAAAAAGATACTTTCAAGCCCAAAACCGCAATCATAACTGGATAACAACAAATTCAAATATACTTTTTTCCCCTGAAAAGTTACAAGAAGAAGCCTTTTTAAATTAGGAGCATCATTTATGTCCTGATAAATGTCCTGACTGTACCGGTCTGTCGTGGTGAAGAGAGAGCTGAGTCAAAAGGCAAAGCTCTCAATTTACCGATCGATCTACGTTCCCACCCTCATCTATGGTCATGAGCTCTGGGTTATGACCGAAAGAACGAGATCTCGGATACAAGCGGCTGAAATGAGTTTTCTCCGCAGGGTGTCTGGACTCTCCCTTAGAGATAGGGTGAGAAGCTCAGTCATCCGGGAGGGACTCGGAGTAGAGCCGCTGCTTCTCCACATCGAGAGGAGCCAGTTGAGGTGGCTCGGGCATCTGGTTAGGATGCCTCCTGGACGCCTCCCTGGTGAGGTGTTCCGGGCATGTCCCACCGGGAGGAGACCCAGAGGAAGACCCAGGACACGCTGGAGGGACTATGTTTCTCGGCTGGCCTGGGAACGCCTTGGGATTCCCCCAGAGGAGCTGCTCCAAGTGGCTGGGGAGAGGGAAGTCTGGGCCTCCCTACTTAGGCTACTACCCCCGCGACCCGACCCCGGATAAGCGGACGAAAATGGATGGATGGATGGATTTATGTCCTGATGCTGCTCAATAATTCAGGTCAAACAAATCTAACAAGGATGTCAGGTCTTCTGAACAGATTCTGCTTTGTTGAAACATTTCGTCTGAGGAGCTGCAAAAACTCAGTAAAAAAGTAGTTTAACCAGTTAGCTGACTTCCAGAAACTAGCTATTCACTTGATAAACAGAGGACATCAGCCCACTGATGGCTGCTTGCTATTCAACAGGAGCTGAGTGGCTCTTGACATTCTCAAGGTACAAACAATGGGGAGACAGGTCTTTTCTGTTGCCGGCCCAAAAGCCTGGAACAGCCTCCCCCTTGAGCTGCCTGCGTGCCACCTCTGATCTGACTCTGTTCAAAACCAGACTGAAGACCCACTTGTTCAAAAAAGCTTTCAGTGTGTAACTTTTATTACTTTGGTATTTTAGTATGTAGCATTTTTATCTCCATTGTCTCATTTTATTGCTGTTGCTTTTATTTTATTTTCACTGATTTATTGTACCTGTTTTTATATATTCTGTCCTGTTAAGCACCTTGGTCAATGCAAGGCATTGTAGGAAGGTGCTATACAAATAAAGTTTATTATTATTATTATTATTACATACTCTTGATCGATCGAGAGAGAGACACTATCACACACATACAATGCTGTTATTGCATCACTCAGCCCTCTGTGAGCAGCATAACAACAGCAGCATGTCAACAATAATTAGGTTGATCGTCTTCTTTTTATGTGCAAATAGTTGATCGTCTTCTTTTTATGTGCAAATAGCTATCTTCTGGCTGAATATCAATGAACAGATTGTTCCAGTGTCTGGATGCTTAAAACCCGATCCATTTTGGAATGTAAGATTTTGCTTTGGCTATTTGATGCAACTGATAAAAACTGGTTTTGAATTGAATTGAGAAAGCTCCTCGGATGAAGAGCGAAACATCTTCTGTTACAAATTAAGTCCAGTTGTTTCTGTATTGAACATTTTTTAGACAAATAGTATAATACTGTGACGTTTTATGCATTTTGGTTTGTTTCCTACTAGGCCTGTATGAATCAACTGTAATAATAATAATAATAATCATTTTATTTAAAAGCGCCTTTCAGGACACCCAAGGACACTTAACAAATTGTGTTCCACTAAGACACTTATTGGAGGTTTGTGACTTTAAAAATCTGAGGGGACTGTCAGCATGTGTAGCTACATCTTCCACCAGCCGTCCCATTATGTAGCAAACCGTTTGTTTTTAGCTATTAGCATTTTGCTCATGTGTGCTCACAGAGTGTGAACACGTTTTTAGCAACACACCACGTAACATTCAATAGTCACGTCATACACAGTTTTAAAGTTATGCAGGCTGTTGAAATAGAGCTGACATTATTACACAAAAAAATAAAAAAATAAAGGCAAACTTACCGCAACGTGTTTTCTCAAATTTGACGTCGAGTTCATGTAGGCTGAAACATCTACAAGTTTTGGCAGACACAGCTGACAGCGCATGATGTAACTGTTCTTTTTAGACGACTGAAAGGTGAACATAGATCGTATGTGAGGCCAGAGGTGCTCTGAATTCGCTTCGCCAGCTTCTGTCGCCATTCTTTCAGGAACCGTCCGAACGTCTTTCTCTCAAACCGCTTTCATCTCAAACCGAGTCCAGAATCTCAACGTCACTGGCCTGCGCCGGCTGCGTGGAGAGTTTGTTGTGGTCACGTGACTGGTTGGCTTCACTTGATTGGTTACATGTCAGGTGACAATAAGTAACGCAATAAATTTGCCGCAAATGTTTTTATATATTTTAAACAAAAAGTAACGGTAGCGATCGGCAGAAAGCCCATAGTAACGGAGTAAAAGTTGCGGTTTCCTCCCCTAAAATTTACTCAAGTAAAAGTATAAGTCTTTCACATTTAAACTACTCTCGCAAGTACAATTTTCTCAAAAAGTTACTTAAGTAAATGTAACGGAGTAAATGTAACGCGTTCCTACCCACCTCTGATTAAATATTAAAGAATATAAAACGTACAAATTTGGATTTTTCATTCGACTCACCTTGATATTAAATGATGGGAAACTTGGTTCAAAGATAACAACAAGATTATTGGAGGTTTTAAATGGTTGTGTTAGCCAAAAAGAGTAAAACAATATCCTGGAACCTTATTTTCCTAGGTTCTAAAACTAACCAGACGGATAACAATAACTATCTACAAAGAGGTAAAGGCTGTCGTGAATGCATGTTTCTCCGTGAGATACGATCTGACTCCATTCTGCTAAGTCGGGCTATCGGCGGGGTGAAACGAGGATATGACATTGCAAATCGGAGACAGTGAACAGTCTGGGTGAATTTACCTCGTCTCAGCCTTAATTCTAACTAATCTTGAGACATATCGGGTAATACTCGTGTGCAAGGATAAAAGTTAAAAAACCCGTTACTGGAGAGGCTGGAGTGAGGACTTGTCGCAAGATCCTGCGGCTAACCTCACTCAAGTAGAATTAACAATATACACATATATATATACACATATATATACACATACATATACACATACATATATATATACACATACATACATACATACATATATATATATATATATATATACACACATATATATACACATACATATATATATATATATATACACATATATATATATATACAGGTAACCCTCGAGGTACGACACCTGCGACCTACGGCAACTCAGACTTACGATTTTATCATATTTAATAAAAATATGATTAAAAAAAAAAAAAAAAATTTTTTTTTTTTTTTTTTTTTTTGTGTTTAAAAGTTATTAATTTCATGTGTATAGCACTTTGTTGCAGCTGTGGTTGTTTTAAATGGCTTTATAAATAAAGTATAATTATTAATTTTACGTTTTGATAAGAAATTAATCGTATTTACGCAACTTCCGGTTTCCGCTCGCCACTTCCGGTCGCCATTTTACAACTGTACTGCAATGGAGCTCCGGAGGCTACTGTCAGCTGGCTCCGTGTGCCCGATCAGGGTTGCCTCATACGGATAAATGAGCTGGAAACACTCGGTCAACTCTGTGGACGTCTCAGGTCCGGAGGAGCAGCCGCGGATCGCCCCGCGATCGGCGGCCACAACGCCGCCCGACATGCTAACGACAGCAGCTAACAAAGCAGCTAACACAGGCGAAGACACCGAGCCGACATGCCGCGGAGGATCCATCTGCGGCCGGGAGCTCGCCGCAAATGTCCGCCTGGCAGTCGGGGCCACCGGCTCAAAGTAAGACATTATATTTTTTATTTATTGTGCAGTTCTGTGCGTGTTTATGGCCTTAGTATGTCTGCTTGTTCAGTCTCATGCCATTAAATATGTGTGCGGCGCTCCGTTAGCGGTATAACCGCGACCTATGTCAGAAACGCGGACCTACGACAGGCATGTGTTTTTGGTCCGCGAGGTACGACAAAATCGACCTAAGTCACACACGTAGGTCCCTATCCCTGACGTAACTCGAGGGGTTCCTGTATATACACATATATATATATATATACACACATACACACATATATATATATATATATACACACATACACACATATATATATATGTATATATATATATACACACATACATACATATATATATATATATACACACATACATACATATACACACATACATACATATATATATATATATATATATACACATACATACATATATACAGTATACACACATACATACATATATATACAGGGAACCCCCGACCTACGAACGAGTTTGGGACCTAAGAACCGTTCGCAGCTCGATCCGTTCGTAGGTAGGGGGTGAAAATTATATTTAAAAAAAAAAATTATTCATTCATTCATTCATTCAACCTTTATTTATCATGCTAACGGAGCGCGCGCACACATTTAAGCATGTAAAGTAGTGTACTGTAATGTTAAACATTGCTATTCACATTTACAGAATAAATAAAAATATATTTTCTTACTTTGAGATGGTCAAAGCCGACATAGGTTGCCATGCGTTGATTGTTTTCGGGCCAAGCAGCGCGGGGGCCGGCAAGCCACCGCAGCTGCTCCAGACCTGTGTTAGCTAGCTGGCTAGCTTCTGCTAGCCAAGCCATGAGCTAGTGTTGGAGCGGCGGCGCGATCAATCTGCAGCTGCTGCTCCAGCCGCTGCTCCAGCCTGAGACGTCCACAGAGCTATTCCAGCTAGTAATTAATCCACATGATGCGATCCTGGTCACCAGTGTTCAAAAGGCCGGCTCCCGTGTTAGCTCCAGTGTTAGCTCTGGAGCTAGCCAGGCCGGAGGTGTAGCCAGGCCGGCCGGAGGTGTTCGCACGGCGGCCTGGCACGATCGGCGATAAATCCGCTGCTGCTTGAGACATCCACAAAGTTCACAGAGACGTTTCCAGCTAGTAATTAATCCATATGAAGCCATCCTGGTCACCAGTCTTCGTCCGGCTCTCGGCAGCTAACCTAAGATGGCGTCCGGTGTTCTACATTAATTTGTGACCGGAGACCCCAGTGACTGAACCTAAAATAGCGTCCGGTGTTCTACATTAATTTGTGACCGTGTAAACTGAAGACCTACTTCCTGTTGCCCAAAATTGCTCAAAAATTGCTCAAAAATGATCAGAAATGATCTTTTTTATCATAATTATTATTTATAAAGCCTTTAAAACAACCAGAGCTGCAACAAAGTGATGTACACATGAAATTAAGAACATTTAAACACAAAAAAAAAAAAAAAAAATTTTTTTTTTTTTTTTTTAAATTCATATTTTTATTAAATATGATATGTTCGTAGGTCCCGTGGTTCGCAGGTCGATGGGGTCGTAGGTCGGGGGTTACCTGTAATATATATATATATATATATATATATATATATATATATATACAGGTAGTCCCCGAATTACGAGCGCTCTGATCTACGAGGTTCCAGACTTACGAGCTGGCGAATTTTTGGAAAAAACGCAAAAAATACTGAGTTTTCATGTGTTTTTTCACCACAGTTAGTTAGCTAAGCATATGGACACACGTTTCCGATCATTTTTATGCACTCATAAGCAGTTTTTGGATGAAAATAGAGTGTTTGTAGTCGCGCTAGCGAAACCGTTCCAATTTACGAGCGAAATTCCGGATTTACGAGAGACATGGCGGCCGTTCCAAATTACGAGATTTCCGGTTTACGAGCGCCTCGTTGTAACGGATCTCGCTCGTAAATCGGGGACTACCTGTATATATATATATATACAGGTAACCCCCGACCTACGAACGAGTTTGGGACCTAAGAACCGTTCGCAGCTCGATCCGTTCGTAGGTAGGGGGTGAAAATTATTTTAAAAAAAAATTCATTCATTCATTCATTCATTCAACCTTTATTTATCATGCTAACGGAGCGCGCGCACACATTTAAGCATGTACAGTAGTGTACTGTAATGTTAAACATTGCTATTCACATTTACAGAATAAATAAAAATATATTTTCTTACTTTGAGATGGTCATAGCCGACATCTTAGGTTGCCATGCGTTGTTGTTATCAGGCCGAGCAGCGCGACGAGCAAACCACGGGAGCTGCTCGAGGCCTGTGTTAGCTCTCGAGGCCTGTGTTAGCTTCTGCTAGCCAGGCCATGAGCTGGTGTTGGAGCGGCGGTGCGGCCCAATCGGCCATCAATCTGCAGCTGCTTCTCCGCCTGAGACGTCCACAGAGCTCACAGAGCGATTCCAGATAGTAATTAATCCATATGAGGCAATCCTGATCAACAAGTCTTCCAAACCTTGCTGCCTGTAGCCGTGACTAACCCTAAGATGGCTGGCCTCCGGTGACTGGCGACCTTCTTCCTGTTATGACCGACCTTCTTCCTGTTATGACCGGAAGTTGCACAATTATTGCGCAATCATGACAAAAATGATCAGAAATGATCATTTTTTATCATAATTATTATTTATAAAGCCTTTAAAACAACCACAGCTGCAACAAAGTGATGTACACATGAAATTAAGAACATTTAAACACAAAAAAATAATAAAAAAATATATATATATTTTTTTAATACAGTAATTTCATATTTTTATTAAATATGATACGTTCGTAGGTCCCGTGGTTCGCAGGTCGATGGGGTCGTAGGTCGGGGGTTTGCTGTATATATATATATATATATATATGTTTGTATATATATA